>RJWJ010028211.1:0-21395 GCA_004363605.1 Indri indri | reverse complement strand
AAACCAGCCTGAGCAAGAGCAAGACCCCGTCTCTACTAAAAATAGAAAGAAATTAATCGGACAACTAAAAATATATAGAAAAAATTAGGCGGGCATGGTGACGCATGCCTGTAGTCCCAGCTTCTTGGGAGGCGGAGACAGAAGGATTCCTTGAGCCCAGGAGTTTGAGGTTGCTGTGAGCTAGGATGATGCCACGGCACTCTAGCCCGGGCAGCACAGTGAGACTCTGTCTCAAAAAAAAAAAAAAAAAAAGAAATTAAGTTCATAAGCAAAAAGACCCAAGAAATTTCTGAAACACGAGACAAATGATAGTAACTCATATTAAAAATTATGAAACTACTATAATCAAAACTATGTTAACTGACCCAAGAATAAACTGATGGAACCAAAGAAGCTGTCTAGAAATAGACACAAAAATATAAAGGTATTCAGTATAATTATAAAGGAATAATTTCATATTGTGAGGGAAGATGGATTACATAATAATTATGACAATAAGTAAACATGGGTTCATATTTCAAATTTCATAATAAATTTCAAATGAATAAAAGACCGAAATGTAAGAAGTGAATTAATGAAATAATTAGAAGCATCTGTAGAGAATTAAGTGGTAAACACCTAAGTATGTCCAAAAAAAAAAAAAAAGAAACCACGGAAGAAACAATTAATTAAACAACATATTCTAAAACTTTTAATATGTATGGAAAAGCATATCATAACAAAATCAAAAGTCAAATGAGAAACTGAGGGAAAATATTTTCAACTAATACCACACAGAAAGAGCTGGTTTTTCTATATATAGAACCCCTATAAATCAATTACAAACACACAGATACACAACAGAAAAACAAGAGCAGAGTATATAAAGAAGCAATTCACACAGAAATAAAAATAAGATATGAAAATATGCTCAACCTTATTCATGCTAAGAAAGATACACATTAAAACTATAGTGACATAAATTCTATTTCTAGGCATGAGGAAATAACAGGTCTAGACTTACCCTACATTCATTTACAACTACAAAATTAGACAAAAATATATATATTAATATATAAGGCTTTAGACCTAATTAGACCACATGAAGAACAGGACTGTAGAAAAGGAAATAAACAAAGTGAGATTTAAAATTACCCAGAATTCTGCCAGAAGACAACTTACAAACTATCACTCAGAGAGGAGGAACACAGACCTGGATCGGGTCACTAAGATTCGCCTCAATGGAGTTTAGGGAGGCTGAGCGGCTAGAATTTGCAGGTCAGAGCTCTGGAGAAGAGGAAGCTAAACAAGAAAGAATTCCAGAAATCTACAAAGGGGTCCACCTGGGTTGTCGGCTTAACACCAACTTGTAAATGCAAGGGTAAAACCTACAAAGCCAGACAAAGAAAAACTTCTGGGGAAAGAACAACTCCCAGAGCTCAAAGGTAAGTCACTGGAGCTACCAGCAGCCAGAGTAGAGATATCTAATTGATTATATGGGGTATTCAGAACAGATTCCAAAAGAGTAATGCTTTAATGATAGAACTACATTCGTCTTTAAGCAAAGGCAAAACTCTCCTAAAAAAAAGTAAAACAAGTCAAAAAAATGATAAAAATGATCCATATGTAATGCTGTCTGTCAGGAATAAACCCAATACTCTTTAAATGAATACACCACAAATACCAGTACTCAAGGAAGTAAAATTCACAATGTCTGGTATCCAATAAAAAAATTAATAGAAGAAGAAAAATATGGCCCATAAACAGAAAGAAAAACAATTCATTATACCCAGATCCAGAAATTATAAAGATAACAGAATTACCAGAAAAATACAAACAGCTATTGTAAAAACACTCATTATGTGCAAAAATTTAAATAACATGAATATATGAAAATAAATAAAAGAGAATCAAATGGAATACGTAGAGATGAAAATTATAAAATGTGAAATGAAATTTCACTGATGGAATTAAAAGCAAAATCACATACTGCAGAAGAAAAGATCAGTGAACTTGAAGACAAAGCAAAAGAAAATTACCCAAAAGGTAGCACAGGAAAAAAGAGGGGAAAAAATTCTCAGTGAATTCTAGGATAATACTAAGGTATCTAACATATGTAACTGGAGTCTCAGGAAAAGAAAGAAAGTGAAAAGAAAAAATACTTGATGAAAACTTTCCACATTTGCTGAAAACTATAACCCACACATCCAAGAACCTTAGCAATCCCCGAAAAGGATAAAGTCAAAGAAAACTATTCGAAGACGCATGATAAGAAAACGGTAATAAGTAAAAAATTTCAAAGCAATCAGAAGAAAAAATATACATTATATTCACATGAACAAATATTTTAAAAAATCAGACTCGGAAGCTATGCAAGCCAAAATAGAATTGATATAAGCACTGAAAGAAATGATGTCAACATACTCACCAAATTCAATATCCACCAGACTGTCTTTCAATAAAGACAGACATACATAACAGTTAATTCATCAAGAAAACATAATCCCAAACATGTACACCAAATAACAGATTCGAAATACGTGCAACAATGAATCAAAAAAACTAAAGAAGGCCGGGCACGGTGGCTAATGCCTGTAATCCTAGCATTCTAGAAGGCCTAGGACGAGGATCACTTGAGCTCAGGAGTTTGAGACCAGCCTGAACAAGAATGAGACCCATCTCTACTAAAAATAGAAAAATTAGCCAGGCATGGTGGTGCATTCTTGTAGTCCCAGCTACTCAGGAGGCTGAGACAGGAGGATCGCTTGAGAAGCCCAGGGAGTTTGAGGTTGCAGTGAGCCACAATGACACCACTGCACTCTAGCCCCGGTGACAGAGCAAGATCCTGTTGGAAAAAAAAAGAAAACTAAAAGAAAAAAAACAGACAAATCCTCAATTATAGTAGGAAATTTCAACACTGCTCTTAGGAATTGATAGAAATTTTGAAAAAAAAAAACAACAGGAATGCAGGAGCTTTACATATAATATTCTAACTTAATCTAATTCACAGTTGTAGAGCATTCCACCCCACAACTACAGAAAACACACATTATTTTCAATGAACATGGAACATTCACCAAGACAGACCATGCAATAAGCCACTAAACAAGTCTACTGTGACTTGTCAGGGCCCAAGGGTTTGACCATAAATCCTTTCTGCAAAAGGCATCTCTAGCGGCTACTGTTTCTCAAACTACTTTGGGAAAAGCTACCCATCCATTTTCAACATCTCTTCCTATCTCTCCTCCTGTGACTAACAAAATAAGAGAATCAATAAAAATTTTCTTTCCTTACCACCAGTCAGGATTTGTCACTCTTATGAAGTACATACAAAAGTCCTAAAGCAAGAACAAGCTTGACATATTTGGGGAACAGTAAAGAGGCCAGAATGGCTGGGACAGTATAAGTGAAAGGAAAAATGATAGAAAAAATTAGAAAGTTGGCTGGGCGAGGTGGCTCACGCCTGTAATCCCAGCACTCTTGCAAGGCTGAGGAAGGAGGATCACTTGAGCTCAGGAGTTCAAGACCAGCCTGAGCAAGAGTGAGACCCCCATCTCTACTGAAAATAGAAAAAAAATTAGCTGGGCGTGGAGGCATATGCCTGTAGTCCCAGCTACTCAGAAGGCTGAGGCAAGAGGATAGCTTGAGCCCAGGAGTTTGAGGTTGCAGTGAACCATGATGACACCACTGCACTCTAGCCAAGGCAACAAAGCAAGACTCCATCTCAAAAAAAAAAAAAAAAAAAAATCTAGATTAGATCATGTCATCAACTGCTCAAAACCTGCCAATGGCTATTTCACTCAAGTAAAAGTCCTTTCAATGGCCTTTAAGACCTATATCATCTGACCACAACTCCTTTGTGTCCATGCTCCAGCCACTTACCTCTTAAATCCTATCATATTATTAATACTTTGCTCCAGTTCCCATCATTCCACCTTCAGTGGCCTTGCCTCATATTCCAGGCCTGCTGTGGCCTCAGAACCTTTGAATTTGCTGTACTCTCCACCTAAAATTATGTATCTCCAGATTATATGTAAGGATTGTTCTTTCACCTACTTCAAATTTTTACTCAAATGTCTTCTCAGTGAAGTCTTCCCTTTCCACGCTATTTAATATTGCAAACTCCACCCACCCCCCATTCCCTATGCACAAGGTCTGCTTTGTTTTATCCACAGTACCTTCCTCTAGCTAGCATACTATATATTTTACTTAATTATTTATTTATTATCTGTCTCCCCCAAGTAAAGTGTAAACTAAGAATTTTTGTCTGTTTTATCCCTTGCTATACACCTAGTCCCTAAAACAATACCTTTCACATAGAACTCAATTTGTTCAATATCGAATCACTGTATGTTAAATAAAACGTCTTCAGAAGTGCCAAATTTTGTTAGGTCCAATTCAAATGCTAGAACTAGCCTAATTAAAATACACCAATTATTTTATAATATAACATATGAATATTCAAAATTCATAAGTTTTTAATTATGCCTTTATTATTTTATAATCTAGGATATTACTTGACAATTATAAAGATGCTTACTAATTTCAAATAGTTCAACTTCTTATTTATTCTGGCATTACTATAAATAGAAAGAACGGTAGGCTTCAAGCCAGAAGTCCTGGGTTCAAATCATAGCTCTATCGTTTACTAGCAATATGACTCAAGCAATGAAGCCTCTTCCAAGTCTTAGTTTCTCATCTACAAAATGGCAAGGTAGGAGTGGATTAAAGACCTTCCAGCTTTACCTATCCTATGTCTAATCATAGTATTACTGTGAAAATGAAAAATATATGAGAAAATGTTCTATAAGCCACAAATGACATACAATCATTGGACAATATGGACATGAATTAAATGTCCATACTGTAGTTTGGGAAAAACCTGAAATGGGACAGAAAAAGTTCAACGTCTGGGGCAGCATATCTCACCATACTTCCCTGACCCTAACATAAAATCTAGTTTTAGAGTCGGACTGGTTCTTCAACTAACTTGTTATACCTTAAATGAGTTACTCAACCTCTTTGAGTCATCCTTTCCACATCCATAAATGGAGATAATACCAACCTGGTAGGGTCCTTCTGAGGATCAGAGATTATATACATACATATGAAATGTACCCATGAAACAAACTTAATAAAAGACATGTTTAATTTTGTGTTATTTTCATCTTCTTTCAAATGGACAAAAACCCAAAAGCAGACAATGCAAACTACACCATGGAGATAGGGAAGGAGATGATTTGGACTTGGAAATGCATGTGAAAGGACAAGAAGGAAAACTGAGAACTAGAAATAATAAGCAATACTATCAACAGTTTGCCTATTAAGTTTATATTCCTTCTTGCCTTTCTCCAAGGTAAAATAGGATGAGGTGAAAAGAAAAATCAGCACACGGAAAACTGTATTTTGTAACCTAAAAGAGTGCACTTTAAAACTAAATTTTATTATATAGTCTCCTCAAGGAAAAATAATATTAGTCAGTTTTTCAGTTTCTCACACACCAAGATATTTTATTTTGACACTCTAGAACTTAACATACATCCAAAAAAAAACAAGATGTGATTTTCCAACTATAGGAACCCTCATATAATTTTATTAAATGTTTAGAAATATAGCTGAATGAATGAAAACAACTTCGAAGGCAAAACTGCATTTAAGATACATATTATACAAACACTTCAAGAATGCTCTTTGAAGGCCCGGTGCAGTGGCTCACGCCTGTAATCCTAGCACTTTGGGAGGCCAAGGCAGAGGCAAGAGGATTGCCTGAGGTCAGGAGTTCGTGACCAGCCTGAGCAAGAGCAAGACCCACCTCTACAAATAATAGAAAAATTAGCTGGGCATGGTGGCCCGTATCTGTAGTCCCAGCTACTCAGAAAGCTAAGGCAGGATGACTGCTTGAGTCTAGGAGTTTGAGGTTGCAGTGAGTTATGATTTTGACACTTCACTCTAGCTCAGGCAACAGAGGAAACTCTGTCTCCAAAAAAAAAAAAAAAAAGAATGCTCTTTACATCATTAGACTTTGATATTTTCCGATTCCCTATGACACCAGAGATTATCGCATACACCATCAATATAACAACCATTTTCCAGGGGAAAAAACAAGCCTCTGTATTAAATATACCAATTTCAGGAAACATTAAAATGTAATGTATCCTTCTGGGATTCTGAAAATGTTCTATTTCCTTTTGTTTTTTTCTCCTTTTTAAGAGACAGGGTCTTGCTCTGTCACGAAGGATAGATGAAGTGTCACAATCATAGCTCACTGCGGCCTCAGACCCCAGGGCTCAAGCAATCCTCCTGCCTCAGCCTCCCTAGTAGATCAGACTACAGGCAGGCGTCACCAAGCCTGGCTGATTTATTTAATTTTTTGTAGCAACAAGGTCTGGCTATGTTGCCCTGGTCTCAAACTCCTGGACTTAAGCCATCCTCCACCTCAGCCTCCAAAAGTGCTGGGATTATAGGCATGAGCCAGCTCCCCTGGCCAATGTTCTATTTCTTAACCTAGGAGCTGGTTATACAGGGTATATTAAATCTGTGAATATTCACCAAAGCATACACTTGGTTTGTATTATTTTTCTATATATATGTTTACTTTAAAAAATTTAATGTAATGTACTGCTACTTCACATATATAACATATACACACTGCAATCAACCAGATGAATTATAAATCTAAATATGATAAGTAAAAAATACAGTTCTTAGGAATAAAACCCAGGAGAGTAACTTCATGACATTGAGGTAGGCAGAGATTTCATAAGCAGGAAACCAAGGAAAGCACTAATCAACTGATGTACTGGACTTCTTTGAAATTAAGAACCTTAACTTACCAAGGCATCAAGATTCTGAAAGGGCCATCCATAGGGTAGAATATATTTGCAATACATAAACTTTGCAAAGGTATATTTGCAGATATTTGAAGATATTTGCAAAAAATAAACTTACTCTAACAAAAAACTGTATCCAGGATATATAAAGAACTACAAATCAATACGAAAAAAGTAAACAACCAATAGAAAAAAAGGGCAAAAGTTTAACAGACACTTCACAAGAGCAGAAGTCCAATGGCCAACAAACGGCCAATAAACATGGGGTCCCCAACCTGAAAAAATGTTCAACTTCATTAGTCATCAGGAAAATACAAATTAAAACTACACTGCAGTATCACTACACACCCTTCCAGAATAACTAAATAGACAATACCAAGTATTGGCAAATATGGGAAGCAACTGGAGCTCTTATACACTGCTGGTGGGGGGTGTAAATTTGTAAAACCACCTTGCACAACTTTAGCAGAAACCACCAAAACTTATACACATAAGCCATGACCTAATAATTCCATCCCAAGGTATATACCCAACAAAAATCACATATATATTTACCAAAAAAAAGCACAGAAATATGCACAGCAGCAAAAAAAAAAAAATTTCCATCAACAGAATAAACTGTATTCACACACAGCAAACAGCAATGAGAATAAACAAAGTACAACACAACATGGATTAATCTTACAAATGTAATGTTAAGCAAAAGAAGCTCAAAGAATACATACTATATGACTCTACTGATACAGAATTCAAAAACAGACGAAGCTTTTCTACAGTGTTAGAATACAAGGAACACAGGGCAAAGGGAGGAGGAGTGTTTGTTGGGAGTTCCAGTACTGATGTTTCTTGAGCTGGGTGCCCATCACCTGAATGTGCTTATTCATCTAGCTGTACACACTTCTATATGTATGTCATACTTCTCTAAAAATCTTGTATTCACTGGATCCCTAACTGGTAGATCAGGATTTCTGATCCTTTCCTACTACAACAATCTTCATCTTATACTATGTTCAGAGACTTGATTGGCAGCAGTCCTACAACAGCCCTACTGCTCTTCAAGATTTAAACATCTGTATCTTCATCCATATACTACCAATACCCACCACATGCTAATTATCTACTATACGCCAACCACTTTAACATTTGTTTATTTAAATACTTACTGAATATCTACCATGTACAAAATCTGTGCTGAGTACTTAGGGTACGAAAAATGAGTAAGACATGGTCCCTGGCTTCAAGGAGTTCATAAGACCACATATACAGTTAACAAGGTAAATGTGTAAAGATATGCACAGGATATTATGGGAGCACAAAGGAATATCAAAAACTGCCTGGAGGAGGCAATGCATCAGGGTAGGTTTCTTGGAGGTATTAACACCTGAATCTTTAAAAGATAAGTAGGAACTATCCTGGTAAAGAACATTTCAAGAGAGGGAAGTTTGAGCAAAAGTACAATGATAAGAAACAGCATGATGTATTTAAAGAAATAACGAACAGCTGTTAGATGTTACTTAAAGGTGGTAAAACCAAGAACTAAAATGGGGTAGAGGGAAGGTGCCATAGAGATAAGAAGGTGCCAAGTCATGGAAGGACTTAGACCTTATCCAAGAGGCAAGATGGATCAGTGAGGAAATGATCAAAGGAATAATGGGGTCAACAGATTATTCAGGCATCAGCAAAGAGGACAGCCTTAAGGGGATAAGGCTGGCAGAAAGAAGTCCAGTTAGGAGACAGCTGTGATGGTCCTGACAGAAGATGATAAGGGCATGACATAATGAAATGAAAGCTGTAACAAATCTGGAAAAAACAGACTAGATACATTATGCTCCTGGTCCACAGATCATACTTTGAGAAGCATTAACCTACACTAGGCGTCAGAAAATTTTTTCTATAAAGGCCAAATAGTAAATATTTCAGACTTTATGTGCCACACATGGTCTCTACTGTATTTGGTTTTGTTTGCTTTTTAAACAATGTTTTAAAAATTAAAAACTACTCTTAGCCAGTGGACTTTACCAAAAAAAAAAAAAAAAAAAAAAAAGGCTGCAGGCTGTATTTAGGCTATGGGCCATAGTTAGTTTGCTGATCCCTGCTGCACACCACCAGTAAAGAAGGGAGGATTAACCTTCCTATGAGATTAATTTTCCTAAAATGCTACTTGCATCATAGTATCAGTTCCCTACTCAGAAACCTACATTGGTCCTCAATGCCTAAGTCCAATCACTATGATGCCTAGCATTCATAGGCATCTATACCCTAGCACCAGCCCACTACTCCAGACTCATGAACTACATCCTTGTGACCCACCCTTCCATCATTATTAAATTGAACTACTTACATTTACCGGCTTCTATATCTTTGTGGTGTTTCCCAATCCAGTGTTCTTTCCTACTGCTCCAAACCCACTCAAATATCCTTCCTTCAAAGCACAATTCAAACCCTACCTCAAAATGATTCCATCCTCCTCAGAAATCCTAAAAGCACTATCTCAACTTATACTTATTTGCTGTCTTGAGTTACTACTTCAAATAAACAGAAAATTCCTTGAGGGCAAACAACAATTTATATTACTCTCTATCAGTGGATCTAGTATGTAACAAGGGGTAAATAAAATGAAGATGTGTGTACATATGTACATATTACAAAAATTACATGTTACATATGTGATATTTGCATATGTACACACATGCTTTTTTCCTGAAATAACTAGATAACTGAAAGCAAATGTGATTTTACTCTTATTTGTATCAGTAATTAAACACTTTAATTCTATGGACACAACCTGAATGCTTGTAGAAACCACAGAATGACAATCCACAAACACAGCTAGTTTACTAGAGAAACAATAACACAAGCAGAATTTTCCCAATGTTATCAGTATAGGTATACTGGCATAATATTAAAGACAGAAGTTCCCAAATCAATTCGGAGTTAACTTACCTATAGTTTTACTTCATTTATTTTTTAAAATACAAAAGAAGCTTTTACAACTAAATTGCTTTAAATTCACCCTCAATTATTACTCAAGTTTAAAAAGTTACACACACACACCCCCAAAAAAGTCACGTATATGGTCTTAATTTTAATAAGGTTCTCCACCACAATTCGTATCACCAAAAATGGCATTATTGATTTCACTCAGAATTTAGGGAAATAAGAATACATTTAAATTTTTTAAGAAAATAATCCATTTTAGTTCACAGTTGATAAATATGATCACAGAATTTTTTCAGCTGGATTAAAGGAGTCATCTTATATTTGAGAAGATATACTTAAGACTTTCCAAGTCCAAAGTGTAAGCTATGCCCTATTTTATTACCCAAAGAATGTTCAAGAATCTGTAAAAATTCCTCCAGAATCACTTGCCCACGTTCCATTGCAAACTACAACAAAAGTTTAAAACACATACAGAAAAGTATAGAAAACCAAAATGGACAAACCAAAAAATGGCCATTAAAGTGAAACCTAAAATTTTTTTAACTTTTTAATTCTTCAAAGCACATGGAAGAAAAAGTTTAGTTATTTACAATGCTGAAAAGGCCATCACTCATTGATAACTAACATTAATAATGCACTGATAAGAGGACAAATCCAGGAGCCAGGGACTCGCATTTCCCAATTCCTGTTATGCCACTGGCTTAGTATAATGAGTCTTGGGCACATCACTCAATTTCTCTAGTTTCCCCATATGTTTAACAAGAATAGCTTAACTGACATTCTCAGGTTGTGAGAATTGATAAAATGTTTATGAAGTACTTTAGGACCATGAAGGGAAGCCAGTGTAACCTGAAAATGTCATATATGCTTAATGCAAAACTACAACTACCTGTTAGCTATAGCTGCAAATCCAATCATCACAATTCTTTTGTGTCTTAACACAGCAAATCTTTACTGAGTCAGTAAAGTGCAAGTATTTAATAAGCTAGTTTAGCAACCTCAGAGAAATTTGTTTTCTTCCAAATCTTTTTTTTCCTCACAAACCATGTCACTATCCAACCCAATTATTTGCAAAGGGAAAGACGATCCGATTCCCATTAAGTTAGGTCTAGTTATTGACAAGCTAATACCAAATGACTGAAGAGTATTAGGAATCACGGTGGAACTTTCTTTGTTAACTTACCAGAAATGTGATTCCCGAAAATAATCCCAGAAAACAGGCATTCTAACAAGAGCTTTATTAAAGGGAAAATCCCTACACTCTCTTACATAAAGAACTCTAAAATGTTTTCAGACCCTGGAGACAGAAGACTAAATTCGCTTGAAGCCTAAAGTAATTCGTTGGGTAGGTAGTTCCACCACCTGCTTGGTGTTGAGCGACTAGAGACTGAGGAGGCTGCTCAGGAAAAGTGCTGATGCCATCTCCAGCTGGCCCTTTCGTGAATGACAGTAACAATGCAAACACTGACAAAAGAGCTGGGAGGCCACCCAAAGCCCCTGATTAGCAGTACTTCTACTCTAGTCCCAACGTACAAGGCGACAAATCCCTGAAAGGCCCTCCTCTGACAGCTCTTCCATGCAGAGACCTTGTCCCTAGTCTAGTAACGTGAAAAAGTACTACCCTTCACTCCTTCCAAGAGAGCAGAGCACCTTAAAGGTGAGGGAAAACGCTGCCTGCCTTTCCAAAGTGCCAGAGGCAAATGACGGGAAGACTTCCTCCTGGGCTCTGAGCGAGGAGGCTCGCTGGGCAGCCAGAGAAAACTCGCTCTGGGCGAGGGCGCCCCTCTGACCGCCGGCAGGGAGGGCAGGGAAGAGGAGAGGAAAGGAAAGCGTGTCCCCCACTTGGCAAGAGGACAGAGGGTCGCTGCCCAGCCGTGTGGGAAAGTGGGGCTTGGCGCCGGGCACCCCGTCCTTCCCGGGGGTGCCAGCGGCCGGCCCCCCGCTTCCCGCGAGCCGGAGGAGACGACAAGTAGACTCGGGTCCGGGAGCACCAGGAGCACGTTCTCTCCTCCAGCCTGGTCCCGAGGGAGGGCGCAGGCTGCCGAGGCGGCAACTCTCCCTCTCGCCCAACTCCGGCGAGCGTGAGGCCGGCCGGCCACCGGCTGCTGGCGCGGGCTGCCAGCGGCCCGGGTGGGGGAGGCGACGAGGCCGTCCTCGGCCCGCTCCCTCCGCACGCGGTCCGCTCCCAGCGGCCCGTCCGCGCCCTCGTCCCCGCCCGCCGCCGCCGCGGAGCCGGGCCGCCGACCTCGGCCGGCCGGGCGCGGGGCCAGGCGGCGGCGGCGGCGGGCGGGCGGGCGGCCTGGGGCCCTACCTGAGGCTGTGTACCAGCTCCCGGCGTGACTGGCTTCCCGGCAGACCACTCGGTTGGACATCTTGGTGCCTGTGCCGCCTATGGTGCACGAGGATGAATGAGGAGGCGGCGGCGGCGACGGCGGCAGGAGCGGCTCCGCGAGGGGACGAGACACCGCGGGCCCAGCCCAGGAGGAGGCGGCAGCGGGGAGGGGATCGGCCCGGCCCAGAAGGAGGAGGAAGAGGAGGCGGCGGCCCAAGAGGAGGAGGAGATGGCAGCCGGGGCGGTGGCGGCGGCAGCAACAATCACCACAAACTCCGGTGACCGCCGGAAGATGGGGCCTACGGCGGCCTCACCGAAGCCCGGAAAGCCCTGGCCCCGGCCCCCGGAGTCGCCGCTACTCCCCAGCCGGGGCTGGTTTCGCCGAGCCGCCCCCACGGCCCCCTCCCCTCCCAGTTGGCCTCCCGGAGTCACCGCCGGTGACCCCACCCCCGTGACTCCGCGCCCGCCCCCTCCCCCCACCCCCCGCGGGGCTCCCTGCACCCACCCCCACCCCCCGGCAGGGCCCTCCTGCCCGTCCGCCCGCCCGCCGGCCCCGCCCCGCTCCTCCTCCCGGCCGCGCGGCGAGGTTAACGGCGGAAACCGGACAGGCCAGACGGCATCTGGGGTTGGGCGGCCCCGCGAGGAGGCAGCGGTAGCTGCAGCTCCGCGCACACAAAAGCCCAGGGCCGGGGCCTGAACCGGGGAAGGCAGACCCAGAGAAGAGCCAACGCTTCCTTACTCGCCACTCTAACGGGTCCTGCCCACTGAGCATGCCCAGCACCGCTGCCAGGCCCGCCGAGGAATCTCAACGTGCACGCTCCGCTCTCCGGGGTTTAGCGGCAGCAGAGCTGGGGGTGGGGGAGCGCGCAGGGAGCAGGACGCAGCCGCAAGGCAAGCCCCCTCCCCCAGCCAACTTCCTTAAATGAAGAGGACCGAGGGCACGCAGAGGAGGCTTTCCACCGGGAAAATCCAGCTGGTATTCCCCTTCGTACACAGGCATCCTCGGTGGCTTCACACCCTCAAGGTTTCACTCCTAGGGATGCAAGTCTGTGGCCACGCCGAGAAGTTCGTTTGTAGAAGCAGGCACGTGGTAAACTGTGCCTGTGGTCCTGCAAATGCTAGTTTTTGCTTTACTTGGGCAATCGGAAGCATTATTTTATTTCATGTTATATTTACCTAGGTGCATGTCTTATCTCCCTAATTAAAGTGCTAGCCTCAGTTATTCTCAACTGTAAAATGGGGTAACAACAAGGTGGAACTAGGATTATAAGAGTTACTGAATGTAAAGAGCCTGACAGGGTAGGTATACAAAAAATATTTCTACCCTTCCCTTGTCATCTTATAAATCCCAATATTCCACATAAGCATCAGGAACAAAGAATTCCTTTACAATTGTGGAAGAATCACAGCAAAGAAGGATATCTCATACCTCTGAGAAAATGTTACTATTATGAAGTGCATACACTATTCCAAAAGTAGGTAGAGAACAAAATCAAGTTCCTTATTGTCAATGAAAAATTTGAGGTTAACACCATAAAATTGTTCTATCTCAGTTTTACAATAAACATAATCCTGGTAAAAATCCAAGGTAGGCAACTGGCTGTCTAATATTCAAGCTTAGGTTTTCCTAGGGCCATAATATAAACTTTAAAAAGAAAAAAGGTAGAATTCTGTTCCCTCTCATCCCACCTTTTCCAACTTTAGAGTCCAAGGATTTTGTGTGAGATCTGTGTCCTAAAACCTGGTCAATTACTGGAATATTTCTGACCGTCACACCTTTTTCTACAGTTATTAAGCTAAAATCTCCCCTGAATCTATATATTTCTTCATTCTATCTTTTTTTTCAGAGACAGGGTCTCCCTCTGTTACCCAGGTTGGAGTACAGTAGAATGGTCATGGCTCAATGCAGCCTCGAACTCCTGGGCTGAGGCGATCCTCTTGCCTCAGCCTTTTCGGTATCTGGGGCTACAGAAGGCACCACTGCACCCAGCTATTTTTTTTTTTTAGATATGGGGTCTTGCTATGTTGCCCAGACTGGTCTTGAATTCCTGGGCAAGCACCCACCTCGGCCTCCCGAAGTGCTGGGATTACAGGCATGAGTCACAATGCCTGGCCATAAACTGTTCTTTATAAATGTTTGTTCTTACTATCCTCTCCTCCTAGCAACAATCCCAAATCTCATTCCAGACTAGCAGTCTAATTTAAAATTAAGCTTCTTCCCTATTAAAGTATTTAGTCAGACCCTTCTTTCCCAAAAGGGTTATTCTTACTTGTCAAACACAGCAAAGACCACATTGTCAATTGAAGTGAAAGTTTAGAGGATCCTGCATTATCTCTAAAATACAGTTGGGTTTGTTGTTGTTGTTTGTTTGTTTTTTGTTTGTTTTGGTTTTTTTTGCAGACGGTCTCACTCTGTTACCCAGCCTGGAGTGCAATGGCGTGATCATAGCTCACTGCAGCCTCAAACACCTGAGCTCAAGCAGTCCTCCTGCCTCAGCCTCCCAAGCAGAAGGGACTACAGGCATGCACCACCATGCCTGGCAAATTTTTTTTTTCCATTGTTTGTAGAGACAGGGTCTTGCTATGTTGCCCAGCCTGGTCTTCAACTCCTGGCCTCATACAGTCCTCCTGCCTTGGCCTCCTGAAGTACTAGGATTATAGGTGTGAGCCACAGTGCCCCACTAGAATGCTCTTAATATAATTCCACCATTACTCCCCTGTCCACTGTATTCTGGCTCCCTTATTCAAGTATACTCTTGAAAGAAGTAAGTTGCAACTACTCACTTACCCACCTCCCCTAAATTAAGGAAAATTCATACAACACAAAATACTTACTTTGTATTCCAGAAGAAGCTTATTTGGGAATACTGTATAATTCTCATGTTATTTTCAGCAACTTCCATTATATTCACCAGTGATTTGAGTTTGACACTCCATAAACATCATTCATAGTAGGGCCAAGGAAGAAACCTTCATTAATAGACAGTCTTTATGAAGCATGGGCTTCAGGAAATAAGAAGGCACCACTAGTCCTAGAATCCAACATTAATGCACATATCAGAAGAAACAGCAAGTCCAATATTCACTCCACCAGTCTGTACTAACAATCACCCACAATATCCATCAATGCAAGACTTGTTATATAAAGATATAAATATGCACCCATTAGAAAGAATGACATGGCACTATATATTGCTGTGGAAAGAGGTTCAAAAAAGTGAAAAAGCGGCCGGGCGCGGTGGCTCACGCCTGTAATCCTAGCACTCTGGGAGGCCGAGGCGGGTGGATCGCTCAAGGTCAGGAGTTCGAGACCAGCCTGAGCAAGAGTGAGACCCCGTCTCTACTAAAAAATATGAAAGAAATGATCTGGACAACTGAAAAAATATATATAGAAAAAATCAGCCGGGCATGGTGGCGCATGCCTGTAGTCCCAGCTACTCGGGAGGCTGAGGCAGTAGGATCGCTTGATCCCAGGAGTTTGAGGTTGTTGTGAGCTAGGATGACGCCACGGCACTTTAGCCCAGGCAACAGAGTGAGACTCTGTCTCAAAAAAAAAAAAAAAAAGTGAAAAAGCAAGGCCAGACACAGTGGCTCATGTCTATAATTGTAGCACTTTGGGAGGCCAATGCCAGAGGATCTCTTGATGCCAGGAGTTTGAGGCCAGCCTAACCGACATGGTGAGATTCTGTCTCTAAAAAAATTTGAACAAAATTTTAAAAATAAAATAAAACTGGTGCTCTTGGCCGGGCGCAGTGGCTCACACCTGTAATCCTAGCACTCTGGGAGGCCGAGGCGGGAGAATCACTTGAGCTCAGGAGTTCGAGACCAGCCTGAGCAAGAGCAAGACCCTGTCTCTACTAAAAACAGAAAAATTAGCCGGGTATGGTGGCACGCACCTATAGTCCCAGCTACTGAGGAGGCTGAGGCAAAAGGATCACTTGAGCCCAGGAGTTTGAGGTTGCAGTGGAGCTATGATGATGCACTGTACTCTGCCCAGGGCGACAGAGTGAGACTCTATCTTAAAAAAAGAAAAATTGGTGCTCTAACCTAGTATCAGTCAACTTTGCCCCTTTCTACTTTAGAAACCAAACTTAAGTAACATTTATTGGGAGGAGGAGATGGGTATATGCACACACAATGAGTGCAATGCACACCATCCAGGGGATGGACATGCTTGAAGCTCTGACTTGGGGGGAAGGGGGGGAAAGGGCAACATACGTAACCTAAACATCTGTATCCCCATAATATGCTGAAATAAAAAAAAGAAAAAAAGAAAATACAGCTAGAATATTCAAAATAAATAGATAAATAAGTAACATTTATTAAATAAGTACTATGTACCTGACACTGGGCTAGGTACTTTACATATTTGATTTCCTATAAGATGAAAATCTATTCATATCCAATGTTTTGGAATGAAATTTTGTACATAAATCTTTTCTATATTTATTGTTAATATTTAGGATTCCCAGAAATGAAGTAAATGAGTCAAAAGTTATAAATGCTTTTTTAAAGGCTCGCGAGTTTTTTTAAAAGACAATTATTCATTACCAACTGCCCCTTTTATCTCTGGTGACCTATCTTCCACTATTATATTAATTTTGTTTCCTAATGTTTAGACAAGTAGATTCTCAGTTATAGCCACTCACAAGTTTCATCTTTTCTGCCTCATTTCTCCAGTTTGATGATATGTGTCAGGGCTTCAATTTGTTAACCTCTTTTTGGAATCCAGTCCAGGGCACTGTCTGGGTACAGTATTTTATGCTATTCTTACAACTATTCTGTCATGTTTCTAATGGGAAGTTACTAATCTTTAAATTCCACTACAGATTCTCCTAAATAAGATTTAAACAAAAGTTCGATATTCTTCCTGTAGCCTCATCAGAATTACATAGACAGTCTCTTTCTATCCAAACTATTTTTCTTTTTTTCAATTCAAGGTGTCTATTTCCTCTAATAATCTATTCCTGATTTACTCTGCTGGTCCTCTCACTAACATGTTGGTGGTCCACCAACCAACACAATTTAAGAACTCACTAATGACCAGGACTAGTGGCTCATGCCTGTAATCCCAAAACTTTGGGAGACCAAGGTGGGAGGACAGCTTGAGGCCAGGAATTTAAGCCAGCCTAAGCAACACAGCAAGACCTTGTCTCTACAAAAAAAAAAAAAAAAAAAAAAATTAGCTGAGCTTGGTGGTAAGCCTATAGTCCTAGCTACTTGCCAGGAGGATTGCTGAGGCATAGGAGTTTCAGGCTGGAATGAGCTATGATGACACCACTATGCTCTACCCCAGGCAACAGAGTGAGATACAGTCTCAAAAAAAAAAAAGAAAACCTCTTAAACAGTAGTTTTTACTCTATATTTACTAAACAATATCTTATATTCTCCATTAAATTAAATGATTACACCAGGCACTGTGGGACCTCATCTCTACAAAAAGTATAAAAACAAGCCAGGCAGTGGTGGCTGGCACCTGTAGTCCCAGCTACTTGGGAGGCTGAGGCAGGATTGCTTGAGCCCAGGAGTTTGAGGTTGCAGTGAGTTATGATACCACCACTGCACTCTAGCCTGGGCAACAGAGCAAGATCCTATCTCCATCAATCAATAATAAAATGAGTGGTCAAAGGGTAGAAATTATTTCTATAATATAATTGCCAGCTACACATAACTTCTACACATATAGTAGAAGTTTCTAATTTCCATTTAACCAACTTACTGGAGTTAAGTGCTATCTCCATTCCTTCAGTAAAATACACTGAATAATGCCCACCATAACTGAAGTCTTGAAGGTAGTAGACTACACTCTTTAAGAAACTCTCACATTATTGCACTCTCTTCCCACATTTGTATGCATGACTAACAAGGATCAATCACGTTCTCCAACTTATTTATACCAGTTGTCCTAGGTATTGCCATGACATAATTTAATTATTATACAAACCAATGAAATACAAATGTATAATGCAAAAGGTATGCTATGGTCTGAATATTATGTTCCCCCACAATTTATATGTTGAAATCCTAACCACTAAGGTGCTGGGATTAGGAGTCTAGGGCCTTCTAGTGGTGGTTAGGTCATTTCATGAATGGAATTAATGCCATTATAAGAGGCCCCAAAGAACTGGCTAATCCATGTCCACTGTGTGAGGACAAAGATAGAAGACAGCATCTGTGAACCAGAGAGCAGGCCCTTACCAGATCACCTTATCTTGAACTTCCCAGCGTCCAAACTCTGAGAAATAAATTGTTTACAAGCCGCCCAGTTTATGACATTTTGTTACAGCAGCCAAAAAGGACTAAGACAAGGTGTTTAAATCAAAATTAGGTTGATTGCTTTTGAAAGACTCAACAAAAACAACTGTCAAATGAGAGGTAGACAAGATGACTGAAGATTGGGGGAAAAGATATACCATTCTACAAATCACTTCTTAAATGTCTAAAATCTTACTCTACTTTCAAAAAATTTAAAACTGAAATTTGTAGACCATACATTAGGTGTGTTTTGTGGAAGAAAGGTAACAGAATTCCAAAGAACCCATACCCAAACAGAGTACTAAAATCAAAATATTATCAAGTCAATGTAGATTAGTATTTTTAAATTTTGAAAACTCAACTGTTTAAAGTATGTGTCATTTAAGGTTCCCTACTGTGACTCACCTTCTCATCTACTAGCAACATAAGTGGGCTTCTGTACATAACATAGAGCAGACTAATTTTTCCCCCAAAGAAAAATTTTACACACAACTGAGCAGTAATACAGCATTAAGCTGGGTTTGAATCTCTGCCCCAAACTTCCTTCCTTTGTAACCTTGAACAAATCAACGAAATCGGTTTCCTCATCTAAGAATGAATTATTAAAATTAATATTAAACCTACCCAAACTTTGGGAAGTGATGAAGATGTTTATGTCCTTGATGGTGGTATGGTTTCACAGGCATATACTTATCCCCAAACTCATAAAGCTATACATAATAAATATGTATACCTTTTTATGTCACTCATATGTTTACATAAAGTGACTTTTAAAAATAAAATAGAGATAATTTTTTTTAAATTAAATCTAACTTATAGGGTTAAGGATTAAATGACAATTCATGTATTTAGCATGGTGCCTAGCATATGGTTAAGTACCCAGTAAGCAGCTTGTGGACTGCCAGCAAAACACATGCCTATTGTCAGTCCTCACTGAAAATGTATCAAATCCAAGATTAATTCAAGCCCTATCTTGAAAATAGTTCACTAGAAAAGAACTACAGCACTAGGCAGAGTGACACATACTTATATTTCAAAAACTAAAATACCTTCCAAGTGGTCTTTAACCAGAAATATGTATCAGAGTGCCTTAAAGAGTTTTCTTCAAATTCACAAATTCATGAGCCCTGGCTCTATCCCAACTGAATCATGTTCTCCAGGCATGTATATATGACATTTATGTATTATATAAATTTTATATTTATTTTATATTTACAATATTATTTATACTTATATTTGAAAAGTTCCAAGTGGCTCTAATGCAAATTGCCAGTAAAGAACCACTGCTAAGAAGATAGCATTATTGTTGCTTTAATAAGATTATGCAATTACTACTTAAATGTTAAAATGTCACCAAAAAGACTTGGCTGGATTAACTTAAGAGTAAGCCAAATAACCAAAATAAATTTGACAGAAGACTTGTGAAAACTACTATACAAGCAGGAGATCCCAACATTTCTAGGTTTTTCCTATTCAAGAATATAGATCTGCAGATGTAAATCAAAACCCTATCACCTCCACAAAAGTGTCAGTCCTACTGAAATAATTATTTCCTGTAGTAAAGAAAACTATAAGACATATCTCATCAACCTTAAAACTTTGCAAAGCCCTTAACATTTTTAGCTTGGAGATACAAGATTCTAATATGCTTCTAATACAGTGTTTCTCAACATTAGCACTAATGACATTTTGATGTAGATAATTCTTGGGGAGGGAGGGGATTGGGCATTTGGGCTGTCCTGTTCACTGTAAGATGTTTTAGCAACACCCCTGGCCTATCTACTAGATGCCAGTAGAACCCCACCTTCCTCCAGTTGTGACAAGCAAAATGTGTCCATACGTTGCCAAATGTCCTCTGTGGGGGTGGGAAACACTCCCATTTGAGAACCTCTGCTCTAATGTTTTTCCTGGCTCTCTTCAGACAATTTTCTCTATTTTCTGAGTTAGTGAGCTATTTCAATTTCTTCACAGGAGACAATGGAAATAGACCCCAAAAAGGACTGGCTGCTGCTTTTTATTGCAAAGAGAAGCAATGACTTTAAGTAGCACAAGTACTTCTCACTTAGCTATAAGCAACGCATTGGTAGAACAAGGTTTGAATTCCCATTCAAGCACTTACCAACAGTGTTGTCTTGAGCATGTCACTTAACCTCTCCAAGTCTGTTTCCTCATCTGCAAAATGGGAATAATAATATCTACTTTGCAGAGTTGTTAGAG
This sequence comes from Indri indri, assembly GCA_004363605.1. Classification (NCBI taxonomy): domain Eukaryota; kingdom Metazoa; phylum Chordata; class Mammalia; order Primates; family Indriidae; genus Indri; species Indri indri. Next base: position 842 of record RJWJ010028211.1, on the reverse strand, counting down.
ATAATTTAAAAAATAGATAAATTAAAAAAATGTGCCTGACACGTAGGACTACAATATATGATAGTTGTATTATTACTATAAAGGTTGATAGTATTGGAGGGTTGTACACCCTCTGCAATGCTTTTATCAGTACTCCAACTTTATTGTACATTAGAATTTTTGTTAAGACATTGAAGATGCACAGATCTCACCCTCAGGAAGGCCTAGAGACAAAGCTGAGGAAAACTGATTGAGGTTTTTTTTTCCCTAAACTGTTATCTTTGTTGCATAGCTGAGTTTTTATATTATACTTGAGTATGCTGTATTTTCACTCTGTTGTAAAACTGCATTTGTAGACACAAGAAAGAAGCAATTCATGAAAATAATTCAACCACATGAAATATTTGTCATACAGAACAAAAACTACTTTAAAATAATGGTGTTTTGACAGTTTATTTTCAAGGTCATTTTAAAAACAAAGTTAAAGACATCTGAGAAAAAATTGCACAGAATACGCTCATTAAATAAGTATGATGATTAAATCAAAATAAGGGAAATGTGTTCTCTTCTGCAAGTCCGGAAATAAGTTCTGTTGTCCTGAAGATTCTTATACTCCAAAAAGGGGAAATAATCATGGCAATTAAAGCTACCTCTTAATCATGAAAATCTACAGTAGCAACCAAATTTTTCTGTTCTTTCCAATAAGTCAGTTTCGATCTTCAAACTGTGCCTTGTTTTTTAAAAGATAAGATGCTAGAAATTCAATGGGATTTGGTGGTCTGTAAGGGAAAAGAAATCAGAAGTTTAGAAATATATTTTCTAGATGTGTTAATTAAAATTTATTGTTCCATAATGAAAAGCCA
>RJWJ010028210.1:0-21574 GCA_004363605.1 Indri indri | reverse complement strand
GCTGCTCCAAAAATGCTTTTACATGCATTGCCAACAAGCCCTCACAATTTCTGGGGGGTAGGTTGAACAGAATATTAATAGGAGCCCCTGTATACAATGGTCCTAGAGTGGTTTCACCGCCAAATTTGTGGATCTGGGAGGTTAGGGACTAAGTTGCCTTGGTGCGGATATGGATCGCATGCTCTTTTGCCTATGAAAAATGGGTCACAGAATGGGACAAATGAGGAAAGGAAGATGAGGAGGAGAAATTGGGAAAGGAGAATCAAGGAAGGAAGGTGGGTTAGTGTGTTAAATATAACAGGTAAATTATTTAATCAATGGAAGCTCCAGCTGGCAGCAACGCGAGTGCTGCAGGAGGCAGACAGGGTGGTGCCCTTCTTGCTCTGTCTCAAGCTCCCAGGTGGCCCGCAGACATCATAGGGGCTCTTGATTCAGTATTTGCTGCCCGAGCTGATTAGTAGGGACGACTTATAATGCCTCCTCCTGGATGAAGGAATTTTTGCATTTTTATACCTATAGGTCCCACTCACCTGTCCTTGTCATAAAATAACTGGTAACAAAGGAAACTTTCCAACAATCTAATTTTTTCTTGCTTAGACAATTTCAAATAGTGTTAGGGATAATATTTTTTCCACTGAATTGATTAAATTAATGGGTTGGTTTAGTAACATGTCTATTACATTATTAATATAATTTGGTGAACTAATTGTTTTCCCAAACCAAAAGCAGACAGACCCCTTGCCCCATGCACAGTGACTAAGGCAAGCAATAACTAGTGGTTTCATCCTCATGTGTTCCTGATTTTCATCTTTTTATGGGAGAGTGTGCTTGGGCAATTGCCACTGCCCTAGAAAATTTTAGCTCATTATTTTCTACATTATTACTCACTTTGACATTTGTTTGCTACATTTAATGTTTCTTCCCCCCACCCCAAGAATATATGGCTTAGCTCACTGACTAAATTGAAAATTCCCCAAGAATAATGTTATGGACTGAACTGTGTTCCCCAAAATTCATATGTTGAAGCCCTAACCTCCAGTTCTTCAGAATAGAAATAAGGACTTTAAAGAAGCAGTCAAGTAAATGTAAGGCAATTAGGGCCAGGCCCTAATGCAATCTGGCTGATATCTTTATAAGAAGAGGAAATTCGGACACACAGAGAGACACCAGGGATGTGCACACACAGAGGACACAGTGAGACGGTGGCCATCTGCAAGCCAAGCAGACAGGCCCCAGGAGAAACCAATCCTGCCAACCCCTTGGGCTTGGACTTCCAGCCTCCAACTGTGAGAAAATCAATTTCTATTATTTAAGCTCTCCAGTCTGTGGTATTTTTGTCATGGCAGCCCTAGCAAGCTAATACAGGTAATGACATCTTGTACTTCTGTAATACATCCTTGCCCCGTGGTGCCTTACAGAGTGCTCAGCACACAATTCAGACAGCACCTAATGCCAGTTGCATTTGTCTTATTTTTTACCTTTTACGTATTTAAAAAATCTATTCATGAGACATATTTAACGTACTTCATTTTATTATGTGTTTATTTTGATTTGTTAGCAAACAGCTCTCTGTCTTATTAATGATTTAATTCTTTGTTTGAATAGATAATGCAGGCCCATGGTAAATATTTTAAATAATATGAAAGATTATATGGGGAACGGTAAGCCTCACTCATTCCTTAGTTCCCTATTCCTTCAGTTCTCTTCTCTAGAGACAACTGCTATTACCACTGTGCTGTCCGTCTTTCGGATACATCTTTGCTTAAAAACAAATGTGTACGTAGATGCGTGTATACTATTTACATGTATATTATAGATATATAACACATTTATGCAAACATAAATATGCAAAGGTCCATGCAAATAAATATTAATAAACATATTTATGCAAATAAGATTTATTCAAATCTCTACATATGTAATAGGTATAAATATTTATATATAAATATGTATCCTCCTCTCTGATTCTTTTTTTGTTTTATTTCGTTTTTAAATATGATAGTACAATACACACATGTCTTTACTTTTGAAAGAGAATTAATTAACTTAATTGGGAATTGTTCCATACAAACCCATAGTATTCTTCGTAACTTATTTTGTAGCATTTATTTTAAGTGCACTGTCCTCTCTGCTTCCTCCATCCTACCTCTTTAACACAGATACCCACATGGAGAACAAAAAGGAAATATAAATTTTTAAGAGGCTCATTCTTGTTGCTATTTTCTGATAGAAAAAGTGAGAAGCATTAAACAAAATGGTATGATTTTCAGATAATCCAAATAAGCAGGAATATTAATAGTGAGACATTCTCAGACTTACCCCAAATGTTTCTAGTCACTATGCTAACTGCGGGTACACACTAGCAATCACATTTATAGCCCATGTTCCCCCTAAGTTTACTGTGCAATTAATATTGTACTGAGAAAATACAAATAATCAAAAAGAAACATGTCATCCATAGTAGAAAACCAAGGTTTTTTTTCTTGTTTCTTATTACTAATTGCTCATTTGTATGCATACTTTAATAGTTTTAATTACAAATCATAGCAGTTATGTATTCTGGTTTTGTTTCAAAGAGAATCATAAACATTGTTATTTTGTTATTATGTTTCCATAATTATAACTTTATATGCTTACATAATATTTCACCTAGTTGATGCATTGTTTCCTCTAATTTTAAAAAAGGGATTATCTGAGCTATAGTTAAAAAAACTTAAAAGAAAATCAACCTGACACATATTTAATGATATAAATTATATACATAAATGCCATTGAGCTGCAAGGTAATTGAGTATAAAATGGAGAGCAGCTCTTGTCAATGATTATAATTAATATTCTCTATACTCTGTGAAATCAAAACTTCCTAGGGGAGATGCTGTGGAAGAAGAAACTGTTCAGGTGCCCTCCTGAAAGAGGAATAGACTTTTCTATTCCTTTAGGAGTTGGTTTCAGGAAAGGAGCCTGCAAATTCTTTTTTCCCTTTCCCAAAGCTGAAACTCTACTTGCACGGAGGTAGAGGGAGCAAAGTAGCATTCCTCAGTCAGATTAGGTTAATCAGATTGATTTTCTAACAACTACCATGAAGTATCAATAACTAATGACCTTCTTTAATTAGTTAACTTAATCAACAAATATTTACCAAGCACTTATTATGTACTGGATGTGAAATGTGTAGGGAAGAAGATAACCAGGACCTCTGTACCCTCAGAGATGACAATCTAAACAGGGTATAGAAAAGCAATCAAATAATAAATAAAATAATTACAAGTTTTAGTAAGCTAAGAAAGAAGTAAACAGGGCACTGTCAGACAGAAATGAAGGCAGGACATCCTTTACATAAGTGGCCAGAGAAGACTTCTCTAAGTCACATTGACATTGAAACTTGTAGGAGAAGAAAGACTCAACTGCACCAGAGAAGGGGAAAGAGGGGGCAGCAGGAGCCAAGGCCCTGAGGCATGATGGAAACTGGCACGCTTGAGATAACTAAGACCACTGGGACTGCGTTCAGTGGGCAAAGGGAGTGTGGCCTGGGAGGGGTGTAGAGGAGGGCACAGGCCCCATGATGGGTGGCCCAGGACACCACAATAGGAGCCTGAATTTCATTTGAAGTATAGTGTGAGGCCAGGGAAAGGGCTTAAACAGGTGAATGGCATGATCCAATGATGTTTGAAAAAGAATATTTTGGCTGCTATGTGGAAGACAGATTGGAGGAGGGCAAGAGTGGAACTAGAGGGAATAATTCGGAGGTCGTTGGTGTTGCCTGGAGAGAAGGGACAATGGCTGGAACCAGAGTGGTGCCAATGGGGATGGACACTAATAATGGACAGGGGCATCTCGGCAGGAGGTGGAGCTGCCAGCCGAAAGGACCGTGAAGGACAAGGAAAGCAAGTTGTCAATCGTGACTCCTGAATTTCTGGGGGAGCATCAAATTTAGAGGTGGGAGGCAGGAAATCAAGAAGTTTCTTCTGGACATTTAAGTTGGAGATGCCTTAGGAGGCATCCAAGTGGAGCTGTCAGATACATGGGTCTGAGATCAGTTTGGGAGTTGCCAGTAGCCTGATGATATTTAAAGCCTGAGGACTGGATGAGACCTTCAAAGAGGGTGTATAGTTGGGGAAGAGAAGGAACCCAGGACTGATGTGTAACTGTGCAGAGATGCTCAATCATGACCAGAAGTAAACCTTCAACTCGTGGAAAGTCAAGCTCTCTGAAGATTTGTAGTGTATGTTTTCACTACGAATAAGCCCTCAGTGGTCAGGGAAAGTATGCAGAGAATTTTTTTCTTTCAGATCTTCTCTTTTCTCTCCTGCCTACCTCTCCTAGTTTTGGTACGGCCTGAACCTTAGGAATCCTTCTGCAGGGAAAAGAGAGGGCAAGTGTGAATACGGTTTTTCGTGCTCAGTGACGGTGTAGGCTGTCACCTGAAGTGGTTCTGTGTTGAAAGCTCTGCACAGCTGCCAGAGTATTTACCCATTTGTGTTTCTGTTTTCATGGGTATAAATAACTCTTCTGGGTCTTTCCCCGAGAGCCTGTAAGCTCTTACCTCTTCATCTTCCAGGAGCTTGTGAGGCAGGACTTAGCAGCTATAGATGCTCTATGGCAAGACTGTGAAGTAAGGAGCTGGAAGTGGCCTTTGAAAGAAAAAGTCCAAGCCTTCTGTTTTACAGGTGAGGAAATCAACTCACCCATGGTCACCCATAAAATAAAAGTTATTTCAAGTTTCAGTTCACCAATCACTGATGAACTTCTTTGATCAAGGGAAGCCCTTCAGGCCTTTTTTAATCCAAGAGATTATGTGTTTGCTTTGGATCCTAAGAAAAAAACCAATCCAATGTTTTAAAACCTCTCTAATTGGAAAAAGAAATTGAGAATATTTCTAGGCCCCAAAGCATGCATAGGCCAAGAAATACCCTACTAATGCTGCACTTTCCCCTGGTCTGAAGAAATTAGGTAGATTCTACTATTCAGGATCACCGTTAGCTTGAGACACAGCATCTGTCGAGGCCCCGAGTGTGCTATATTGTGAAGGAAAAGGCAGGAGGGCCTTTAAGTGAGGGTGGCAGGTTTTGCATTGGCATAGGAGCCCAAATTCTCCATGTAAGGCACCGCCTCCGCATGGCTGAATAACAATAGACTGGCATATGTGTTAAATAACTGATAAAGCTTGCTCTTCCACAAAGACTGATTTTAAGAACAAGAACAGAGTATGCTATGAATTCAGTGAGGAAAGACACTGTCCAATCTTTCCTGAGAAATGTCTGATGAGACAAATATGTTGTTTTCTGATTATGCCTCTCCTCCATCTGACATTTTGCACCTGATTTATGTGAAGAAGTGTCTCAAAGCCTGTTTGTGATTTCAGCGACTTGAGGCACACACTCTTCCTTCTAATGTCAAGATTCATAGATTTTTGGGCCAGAAGGAGCTTTTGAGAGAATTCATTGCATTTCCGTTATTTTCTGAAAATGAAACTAGAGAGATAAGGGGCTTCACCAAAATTACCTTGTGATTAGAGGCATGAGCCCTCCATCCAGGACTCATGACTAACAACACTGCTTTTCCCACTGTTTGAAATCATGCCAGGAGAAAACTGCAACTAATACGATGTGGGTAGGATTCATTTTATACAAGTTTGACTGTTTATTCTAAAAAAAAGTAATCATATTAAAAATGTTTTGGAACATAGGAAAAAGAAAAAAATACCATACATGTGATCACTGTCAGCATATTAATGTATTTCCTTCTAGGTTTTATTTTGTGTGCACATTTTAAAATAACTGTCATTTAGCGTACATTTAATTTTCATTTTTTCAGTTAATACATCAAAAGAATTTCTAATATATGAAGAATATTCAAGCAAATGCATATACTATAATTCGTTGATCTTCCCCTGGTCCTTGGGCATTTAGGATGACTACAATTTTTTTTTTTTCTTTAGAGACAGGGTCTTGCTCTGTCAACCAGACTGGTGCCATCGTAGCTCACTGCAAACTCAGACTCCTGGGTCCAAGCAATCTTCCTGCCTCAGCCTCCCAAGTAGCTGGGACGACAGACATGAGCCACCATGCCCAGCCTTTGCTGTTATATGTAACAATATTATATGACATATAAATGTCTTATGGCACATGACTTTCCAGTAGATTATACACTTAATAAGGAACTCCAGAAATAGAATTAGAGAACTATGATCATCACTACTTAAGTTGTCACAGGGTCAGCCCAATTCATCATTACTTCACAACATTAAATATTATATGTGCTACCAAAGCAAGCATTACATTAAATATTAACATTAAAAACATTTGCTAATTTCCTCATTGACAATGGTGTTTGTTTGAATTCTCATTTCTTTTATGGCTGCTGAGTTCTCTTGTGGCCATGTTCACTCTTTCCACCTTTAGCATTTTAGCTTTCTTAATTGCTTTTAGTTCCCTGAACACAACAACCCGTTCCATAGATCTTATTTACAGATCTTCCTTGCTAAAATGGGAACCCTTTGAGGATGAGGTCTGTGTTTTATTCATCTACATATTCCCAGGATCTTGTGTAGTACCTGGCACATGGTGGATGCTTAATAAATATGTAATAAATGAATGAATGAATGAATGAGCAAATGAGGTTGATCCTTCCTCCCATGTTTGTTCATCAAATATGATTTCTGACTGCATCTTCTAGTTTATGCACTTTGTCCATTTACTTATTGGTGTTAGACTTTTATTGTTTTTTACTAGTGTTTGAATATGTGAAGATATTTATACTTCGCCTGCCACATTTGTACTAATAATTCCTTCTAGGCTATGGTTTTGCTTCATATTTTCTGTAGGTTTAACATTAAAAGGGGAAAATAGAGGGTAGAAGTTAAGCTAATAAAAGTGTCATCTCCTGCTGCATTTTCTCTACCTAAAAGGTTCTCAGAAGGCGGGAATTGGGGAGCAATGAAAGAGAGAGAGAGAGAGAGAAATAGGGGAGTTTTGTGAAATACACAGTTTGGTTACTCAATTTAAACAGACTGCATAGAGTTGTTCATGTGAAAAAAAGGAAATGTGTTGACCACATTTCAGGCCCTCCGAAGCTGAAAAGGTCAACCAGCCCCTGCATGCCGTGAAAAACAAAGTCTGCTCTTCCATACAGAGAGGTAGGTTTCAATTAAAAACCACACAGAATGGCTGAGTAATTTCTTAATGTATTCCATTTGCAAATGAGAAGTGAAAACACTCATTAGTAATTCTTGAATCCCTGGTGAATCAGCACTGTCCACAGAAAACAAACATATACAACCCTGCTTACATTGAAAGGAGAAAAAAGACTCACCTGTCTTTTTGTTTCCTTTGTTTTCCAGATATGCTTTTCATTTTTAAAAAATGTATCAAAAATTGTATCATCATGTTGTCCCTCTGGGTCTGTTGCTGTATTTGCAAACTTTAGTATTTTTCTGGTTAATATTTTATAAAGCAGATGCACCCATAAAATAAAGTTGTCAGGAGACTTCAGGATAATATTAATATCAGCCCTCTCAGGTTACCCAAAGTGAAAGCTTAAGCCACACACCTAGAAATAAAGAGAGAAAGAAGTCCCATTGCCCAACATTATTGGACCTGTTCTTTGGAAGAGAAGATCTCTGATTGACAGGCAAAAAACAAAGACAAAAACAAAAAACCAACCATTTCCCCTATGGGAAAAAAGCTTCTTAAGGGTAGGGATCCATTTTGGACATATCAGTGTGTTCCCAGAACCTGGTCCAAGCCTTAGGAAGTGGCTCTGAACACATGTTTGAAAGAAGAATGAATGACTGGGGCAGCCCTGCCTTGGATGGAGAGCTGGGTATTTCCCTCGTGTGCCCCAGATCCACCCGCAACCTGCTGCTCTCTGCCCTGGGGGCTGCACTCCCAGGCGTGATGCGATCCCTTGACCTCTGGCTTTCCAGGTGACTTCAGACAATGAGGAGTCCCAGAGGAGTTTGGAAGGATGGAGCAGAGAGAGGCTGGGTGTTTATTGCCTTGCCTTCCTCCGTGAGGGATTGCCTCCAGCTGGCTGCTTCCCAGAGGTCACAGCTTCTGTCAAGGTGACCCTCTCCTAATCATCCTCTCTGTCAGGTCTCAGTGACACTCTGACCCTTCTCCTTTGAGCCTAAGGGTACTCTGCTACCCCACACCCACCCCTAACTTCATTAATGCCCCTCTATTAAGCTCTCCTTGAATTACTCTAATTTGAATATACCATTTCTGGAACACAGCTGATATAACAGAGATACACATGTTGGTTTAGTGGTTACACCCTAACATTCGGCCTGAAATCTGCTCAACAAGCTGTGTACACTGGATGGGTGCCTTTTCCTAATACTTACCCAGGAGAGCATAGGCTGGTGCCACGTTGGGCTGAGTGTATGTGTATGAGCCTGAACTTATGTTTTTTTAAATCTGCTGATAGATTCATTTTTCTCTATTTCCTCCCTCTGTGAGTTGCAGCTTTTGCCTGAGTGAGTCATCTCTATCCCCAGCTGCAGTCACAGAAGCTATGACAAGAGGGGCTCCAATTGCTCTCCGGGGGCTGACTACTTTGGCTCACCCTACAGAAGCAGAAAGACCACAAACCAAAGACAACAGTCCCTCCAGTCATTTGGTGTTTTGTAGGCAAAACAACCACGGGCGGCTGTTTTCACCTGTTCTTTTGGTTGTGTTTGCATGCAGACTTGCCCTCCCCCAACACACTGAGGTGTTGTGCGATGCGGGGCCAGCAGCACACCTGCAGAACCTGCTTTATTGCCATCTCTAGCATGGATGATGGAAACAGATCAAAGGGCAGAGGATACCTCAATGCAATGACATCATCTCTTCTGTCTCGTGTCTTCTCCCTTAAGGCATGTGAGACCCAGTCGTGTGGAGTGTGTTTATAGTCCCAGCTTCTTTATTGTTCATCTTTCCTTGCCAATAATTGCTGATGATTTAAATTGACTTCACAATTTCTGCCTTAGCATTTGGAATGCTCTCTAGTAAGGATGCCGTGACTTGCGTGTGGGAGATTCAGTATGTCGCTCTGCTCAATTTTTGTGTCTTCAATGACTGAGAGGGTGCTGTGTATGGGTGAAGCAAACATTCATCTCTCCTCCTCCACATGAAGGAATTGACGGTTACCTGGGTTACTAGACCAGGCTACGGCCTCTAAATCTGACTTGATTGTTCAGTTTACATATCACTCCCATGTTTTCTTCCCTGTGCATTTTGAAGCTTATGTGACCCTCTGACTATTCAGCCACTTGTACAGCACTGGCTCTCCCCTATAATGCTAAACTCAAGCCGATTTTAGATCAGATCCAACTGATCCTTTCAGAAGCACTCAATGAGATGAAATCTCTATCTGCAGACTGTCCTTACTGCTGAAAGAGACTGAAGAGATTTGAGCAGCAATAATTAATTTCAGAGAAATTTTCCATCTCCAGGCCTTTGCATTTCACTAATTATTTTCAAGGTAAATTGAATTTTCTTGGCAGTATCTTCCAGCCCCAACTTGCAATAAGGAATTTAACATGAAATTGCTGACCTATAATTGTTCTATACAGCCATGAATTCCTAATCCTTCTGCAATTTATAGTTATAGTCTTTGAGCTGCAACTGAGTTTTCCACCAGCGTAATTATCACTTTCTTTATTTTTTCCTGTAGCAAGCAGTAGTATTACTGTAGTGCATGGGAGAGCTTCAGCTAGTGTCTGAAAATTACAGAATATCAATTGCCAATGTCTGAGCTGTGGGTGGGTGGCAGCATATTAGAAAATGGAGCTGCAGGTCATTTGGGGAAAATATCTTGATGAAATCCATTCACCTGGGTGATGTGCTGAATCTTAAACCAGATAGAAAGAATGCCAAACCAAACAAAAAATAGATTGTTTTTTCCTGTAAATGAACAGATAGCAACATCTTTAAATGCTAAATAAAGTAGCCCTGAGCCTTTGAGGGTACTCCTCAGCAACTATTGTCTGAACTGCCAATCAAGTCACTTGGTTTTCTGCTTTCTGCTTCTTCCTTTCCCTGATTTTATTCAAATGCTCTGCAGTGATAAATAGAGACTTGTCCGTCTTTTATTTCAAAAGCCTTTCCTAAAGTATCAGAGCTAGGTGAGAGTCACTTACAGATAAGTCTAGCAGAATGGCTTCATACAACTTTAATACCCAGAATCTCTAGACTTTTGACTTATTTCTGTTTGGCCCTATGTTAGGTCATTTCTCCGTCAGAGGTTACCAAGCGCTTTAGGAACTGATGCCCTGGCTGCCCCTCGGCCCCGTGGGTGAGAGAAACAGGAGCGGTGTGGAGAAGAGGGCGCTGCCTCAGGAGTCAGGATGAGGCGCTCGTGGTCCTGCAGGGGAGATGGGGAAGTTAAAGGAGCATTCTGGAGGCTGTGCTGGAACGGGGCCCTTAGCAGGGTTTCCGACAAAGTGAGGCTGCAGGGCTGGGGAAGGAGAGCGGAGCGCTTGCTTTTGGCTAGATTCCAGTGATTCTCAACGAGGAGCAGTTTTGTCCTCTAAGGGACACTGGCCAATGTCTGGAGACTGCTGGGGACTCGGGGAGGGGACGACAGGCCCAAATGGCCATCATTCGAGGTCCCAGGCAAATGGGTCCTCTCTACACCCTCCTCCTCCACTCCCAGGCCCTCACTGTGTCCCTGGCCCTGTGTTTCTCTGCTTGGCACTGTTGACATTTGGGCTGGCTAGTCTTTGGCTGTGAGGGTGGGGAAGTGTCCTGCGCACTGTGGGACGTCAGTGGCTTTCACTCCCTCACTCACTTGGAACCTCTTTCCTTATCTGTTAAATCAGTTCATCATCAGACACAAAAAAATCTATTGAAACTCTACTGTGTTCTAGGAGGTGTCCTAGGCGTTGGGACAGAGTGAACAAGAATATGTCCCCACCCACAGGGAACTTACATCCTGCTGGGGGATATGAAAAATAAACACATAAGCAAATAGAAATTTAATATATTATCAGCCAGAGAAAAAGGTTATGAACAACAATACAGCAAGGTAACAGATGGGAACTTGTAGGATCTGCTCTTTTGGCCAGGAACACCAGGGAGGGCCACTCTGAAGTGACTTTTTAGTACTGCTAAATGGAGCAAGCCATGGGACAGCTTTCTTCATGTTCAAAGTTCTCTCTCCCAACCTCTGTTCACTTAATTACTCCTTCCTTGTCTCTGGTTTTCCCTGATGTCAGCCTCCTGAAGAGGGGCCCAGCTTTGATTCTCTGCTCTTCTGTGACCGCTATTTCCTTGAACCCTTCAGTTAGAGAACATTCCCAATAGACACTTGCAGCCTTTGCTAAGATCTTCGTCCAGCTGCTAGCCCTGAGTCCTCAGGCCCTGTTTGCAATTATTGGCCAGCCAATATTTTTTTCTTGGTGCACTAGTTAATAGAAGTAGTGATGAAAAGGGCTCTGTGTAGATTGTGATTATACACACACACACGCACACAAACACATATTTTTATTAACTTTATGACATGAATGGCAAATACCAGGAACACTTGTCATCAATCGATCCCCTTTCTCATACCTGTGTCAGATCAGATATCCATAACTGATGATCATGACTGTCCTACCAGCCAGTGGTAATTGCCATGTAAGATGAAACCCTGGCTTAAAGGTGCCATGCATTGCCTTGAAAAGCAGCTTGAAATAGACACATGCTGGAAGAGCAGTGTACCAGGAATGCAGAAACCTCCTATCCACAGCCAGAGGGGCAGGCCTCTGCTTCACTGTCATAAAGAAATTGGAAATTTGTCTCCTACCACGTATAGTTTAAGTTCATTACTAAGGAATCCGGACATCATTCTGTAGTGAAAACAGGAAGTCATCATAGTTTTTTTTCTTTGCATAAATTTTCTTAGTGGGACTATCATAGTTCTTTGGTGGGTAAATGACATTATTAAAGCTGTTCTTTAGGAAGATTGATCTTTCAATTCCATGTAGGATGAATAGGGTTGAGGTGGGAGAGAACACCTTAGATAAGGTGTGTGGATTTGCAGAGGGTGCCAGGGTAGATGGCCCCACACCACCTCTCTCTGGTCTTGGGCCAGGCAAGTTGTGGGACTGACAAAGGGATTGATAGTCCCAAGGGCTCTGTATCTGGCTGTCTTTGCACTAGTCCAATACCCATAAACACTGGGAGAAGTAACCAGGGCTTCCTGGAAACCAAATCAGTTGCCACACAGCATCTGTACCTGGAATGGCATTCTAAATGGAAAGGCGCTTGCTGCCAGGAATTAATTACCATCTAATTTGCATAGCTTCTTGATTAACCATATTCATGGCCAAAAGTCCAGGCCAAAGCTCCTTAACTGAGACCTGATGATGCTTTTGCACTTTCTCTGGGAGAACATAATCCAAGGTCAGAGGTACTTTACTAAGCCCAGACCACCTAAGTCAACAGCAACAGGGGAAGAGGCCAGGATATATCTCACCCTCCATCTTCCATCTCCTGCCCCAGGCTCCCACTCTGAGAAGATGTCCAGAACGTGGCCAGCCACTGGAGGGCAAATTGTATTTACTTATGAGGCTGACTGCACGCTTCAACTGATCACCAATTTATCAAGTATCTTGGTGTGAAAAGGAAATATCTTTACTGTAGATAATTGAAGATTCTGAAGCCCAACAGCACTCCATGGAGTACACTAATTATAATCAAACCCATTTGTAATAAAGGAAAACGAAAGGAAAAAGCACAAGTCTGTCCAATATTGGAGCCTCTGAAGTAACTTCAATGCTATTACTGATGGACAACATTAGTCAAAGCAAAACACAGCAGATGTCTGCAGAGAAAATAAGGCCTTGGAGATACTGTGTTGAGAAGCTGGCACTTATCTGTTAAATGAGATCTGGGCCTTCTCCTCCTAAAGACCTTGGGTCTTGGTTTGACTTCAGAGAAGATGACTATCAACAAGCTGGCCCCGGTCTATAGACAGGTCTGTTTGCCACCTGATCTTAATTTAATGAATACAGTTTCCTCCTGTTTTCACAAGGAAGACTTCAGTTTTAATAGAGTGAAATGTGGCAAAGCATGGGTTTCAACTGGACACCAAATCCTGTGGAACATGAAGCCGCTTGGAGTGCTGTGATGGCTCAAGCTGGACCCATTGCGGGCCACATCCAAGCAGTGGGTGTGCACTGCAGAAAATGTCAAAGATTTTCCTGGGGGAGTGGCTGAGCTTAGATCACATGAGTGGTTGAAGGGGGCGGAGAAGCCCGCCCTTACACAGGTCCTAGAACCAACCTGTCTTCTAAGGTTGGGCCACAGCATGAAGAGCCCAACAATGCCAGTCCACTCTCTCAGGACCAGGGTTGGAACAGATACTGGTGATTTAAGGCTCAGTGGAGACTTGAAAATGATGGGGGCAAGAGTGGGCTTTGTTGTAAGACAGAGTAAGACCCAGGATGTGGGGATGTTGTGGGGGGAGTTAGTTCAACAGTTAAGACCATCTCGTGCCATATTTGCGGGCTCCTAGACATCACCCTCTCCATCCGTTTCATAGCCACTGTGCATTGTGCTACCCAGCAATGCTTCCTACTCCTTTCTGCATTTATTCATGAGTAAAATTTTCACCACAGGAGATTCCTGGGACAGTTTTTATTAGAAAATATTTTATTATCAGAAATTGATATAATAGTCACAGGGATGAAACGTGGGTAGGGAATCCCTGACCCTGGCCCAGTGATGGGGCCTGCTTTCTCCTTCCTGCCCTGCAGTGACAGAGAGAAAGCACCTTACCAAGGCCTGTGAGCCACTGCTGGGGGTGGCCCTGTGAGCGCCTCCCTCCTAGAGGCCCGTGCCTGTGTTGAGGCCTCCCCCACCCAGCTGCAGTGCCAGCTTGGGGCAGAAGGGTCTGGGAGACCACAACCTCTTTTGTACCTGGCTGATTTCAGTAAAAGATGCTTTGCTTGTTCACTGAAGTATCACTCTGTCATCTCTCTGAATGAAGGGATTTCCTATGTCAGATTAACACCTTCTTTGATGCCTTCCCCACCTCTTTCTGACAGTACATTGACTAAGACAAGTCATCTGAAACCTCCTTGTGAGGGGCCTGTGACCCAGTTGTGGCTGGGGATGGGGCATCCAGGTGAGGGACCCAGGCCACAATGAAACCACAGTGCCCCTGGGGCTCCCCTGGTACCTGTCAGGCTCTGCACTCAGACACAACTTTGAGTGCAAAATACCTGGCCTGTATGTGGGGAGAGTTCAAGCTCACACTGTGTTTACATTAGCTCATCTAAACAGACTCAGAAAGAAAGTCACTTCTGGGCTTGACAGACTGGAGCCATGATCCCCAGGAGCACAGGGTGGAGTCACAGCACTGGGGCCTGCCTGTCAGCCGTAGGGAACCTGAGAGAGTGAAGAGGTGCCAGGCCTGACTCCCCACGCCTTCTCTCCTCTCCTGTTCCCAAAAGGTCAGAGCTGATGGGGAAGAGAGCTCAAATGGTGTCCTGGCCGGGAAGTTCTAACGGTAAGGGGCACATTTAGAAAATGGGAAAGAGTCCATAGCTGACTCACAGTAACCCCTGTCCCAGGCCACACTGGCACCAGCCCAAGGTTGACTCCAGTCAGTGCCTCCTGAAGGTTCTGTCAGATGTGGGTGGAGAAACAAAATGCCATGTCATACGCGGGGTGTCACTGTCTCGGAAGGCTAGAGAGACTGAGCTTGGCTTTTGAATAAAGTGAGAGAGCAGCCTTTTCAGTTATCTTAAGGAAGAACATCTCAGACAGAGGCTCTGAGGCAGGAGCTTGCCTGGACTGTCTGAGGAACAATGAGGATGCCAGTGTGACTGGAATGGACTTGGGGTGGAGGGGCATTTAGTAGGACATAAAGTCAGAGAGGTAAGGTGGGGCCACCTCAAGGACTCTGGCTTGGGCTGAGTGAAACTGAGAGCCATCTGAGGGTCTGGAGCAGAGGAGTAACATGATCTGAATTACATTTAAAAAGGATCATTCTGGCTACTACAAGAGCAAAAAGACAGACCCTAGGGACAGCCAGGGTGGATGTGAAGAAACTTAGTAGGAGGGTATGGCAATAATTCAGTTATGAGATTATGGGAACTTAGGCTGGAATAGTGAGAAATTGCCGGATTTGCATATTTTTTAATGTAGGGCCAGCACAATTTTCTAATAGATTAGATCTGGGGTATGAGAGAAAGACAGAAATCATGAATGACTATACAATTTTTAGCCCAAGCAACTGAAATATGAAATTATCATCAATTTAGATAGGGAAGATTTCAGTGAAGTAGGCTTGAAGGAGTATATCAGGGGGTCAGTTTTGATCATGTACGTTTGAGATTCCCAAGAAAAGATGTTGAGTTGGCAGTTAAATATGTGAGTAGCAGTTAGGAAAATGGTCCAGGCTGGAGATAAAAATTTGGGAGTCACAGGCATATGGATAATTTTTAAAGCCCAGAGATAAGATGAGATCACCAAGATGGGAGTGGGGGAAGTTAGAATAGACAAAGAAGTGGACCAAAGACTATGAAATGGGACACTGAAATGTTAAGAGGTCAGAGAAAAGAAGAGAAACCAACAAAGGAGATGGAGGAGGGGCCAGTGATTAGGAGACTAGCCAATGGTGTGCTGGTAACTTTATAACAACCAGATCACCAGAAAAAAAATCTTTATATGTAGAGTTTTCTGATTTCCATAGTGTAAATACTCTAACTATAACCAATGTTAAGTTAACTAGTGTGGCATCAACCACTCATGACGTTCTTAAAAATTTAACAATCACCGGCTTTCATGAGCCAGTATTAGCCAGCTCCACCACACCGCTTCTATGACTACTATGAACAACTATAAACCAATAAATATGAAATCCTAGTTAAAATGAATAACTTTGCAATACATAGAAAATGACAAAATTGACACAAGAAGAAATAGAAAAGTTTTATACACCAATTACCATTCAAAAAGTTGTAATTGCAATCAAAGCTCCTTCTTTCCTCCAAAAAAGCATCACACTCAGGTGGTTTCATATATGAGTTCTATCAAACTTTGAAGAATTGATAATCACCTCTAATATAAGTTGTTCTAGAAGAAGAAACGAAAAGCTGTCCAACTGACTTTATAAGGATTGTATAATTTTGGTAATAACACTTAAAAATGGCAATATAAGATTTAAAAACTTACAGACCAATTTTGCCTTTGAACATAAATACAAAATGCAAACAAAAATGTCAACTGCCTTATTTGGGGATCCTCCAGAAGTAGACCCTAAAATAAGGCTTCATGGGCAATGACTTATTTCGAAGATCACCGAAGGAAACAACAGTATGTGAGTGGAGAAGTAAGAGAATAAAAGGAAGGAAGCAAATGCATTTTCAAACAGGTTACCACTTTGAATAAGTTGAGTTTAATCCATTGGGTTAGACTGAAAGCTAGTGTGGAACACATGCCTCAGTGTTATCCCTCCTTAGGGCCATGGAAACTGGGTTCTTTATCCTCCTAATTACATCAGTCATTGGTGGATGGCTGGTCCTGCCTGACACACAAAGGCAGAGGGAGCTCCAGTGACCAGAGAAAACTCTGAGCGCAAGAACTGCGGATACTGGTGGTCAGCTTGACACGCACAAAAATGGTCCATAATGAACAGATATGAACAAAACAAAAATAGCACCTACTACCTTAGCTAATTGAATTGAATAGCATATTAAATAGAATATTATCATGCTCAAGTAGGATTTAACACAGGAATGTTGTGAACATTTAAAAATCTGTCACTGTGGAGTTTTTTGGTTTGTTTTTGTTTAAATTAGTTTTTGTAGAGATAAGGGCTCTCTGTGTTGCTCAGGCTGGTCTCAAACTCCTGGGCTCAAGCAATCCTCCTGCCTTGGCCTCCCAAAGTGCTGGAATTACAGGTGTGAGCCACCATTTATACCACATTATAGCACTACACAATTATCTCCGTAGAGGCAGAAAAGTTATTTAATAAAACACCTATTTGTGATTTTTAAAAAAGCTTCTAAGAAAAGAAGAGAGAACTTAACTTCCTTTTGGAACAGCCTACATGCACAGATACACATTCCCTTTACTCTTCTTTGCCAACTGGCCAGATGCCATGTGAGCAGCTTCACATGATAGTGTCAAGAAGCTATCCACCATTGCCTTGGTCATTCGTGTCAAGAAAGCTTCTAATAAACTGATGCCCTTCCTTGTAAAGACTGTCTATGATAAAAAATGATGTATTCTTAGGCCAAGCAAAATTATTAGGAACCTTCATCACTCTCATGTAATGGCCGGAGTATATGCTCTCTTTTCTGTACCTAATTCATAGGGTTGTATTGAGAATTAAATTAGAAAAGACCTTTCAAAAATACCCAGAATCTGGCCATTTCTTACTAGATCTATCACTCCCATATTGATATAAATGACCATCATTTCTCATTTGACATACAATCAAAGTGTCAAACCAAATCAATAGTGAAAGAACATACTATTTAGAAAATGATACTGGGGAAAAAACATCAATATGTTTAGAAAATTAAGTGGAATCTCTACTTCTTACTATATTTTTTAAAGAACCAAAACAATGAATTGCATAATTTTATTTATATAAAGTGCACAAAGCAAAACTAAAAGATGTTAAAAGTAAAGATAGTTGCAGTGATGGTTTTAAAAATTTGTCCACAAATTCTTTGATATTCCTGCCTTCAAGATACTTCTCTTCCCCTTCAGTGTGGCCTGTACTTAGAGAATAGCTTCTAATAGATAGAATGAAATGAACATGACAGTGTGCAACTCAGAGCCTAGGTCACAAAAGGGCACTATGGTGCCTCTCTGTCTGTCTATCCATCCATCCAACCATCTACCCACCTATTTATCCCTCTCTTCCCCCACCCTCGGGAAGTTAGCTATCATGTTGTGAGCAGCCCCAGGGAAAGGCCTATGTGGTGAAATACTAAGGCCTGCTACAACAGCCAGTGAGGGAGGGAGGATTCCATCAGACAGCTGGTCCTCTCCTCTTGGGCACTGAGGCTGCTTCAAGTGTCTTGCAGTGCTGCCTTGCTGCAGTGAATAACCTTGCTTGTGTGTCATCGTGCCTGTGTGTGAGCAGGTCTGGGATATAAAGTCCATGAAGTGGAATTTCCAGGTCAGATAGCATAGATAAGCACATGCTAACTCGATGTGCAACCTCAGAGAAGGTACTTGGCGTTTCCAGGCCTCATTTTCTATTTGTAAAATAGAGAGGCCGCCCTGGGTGACCTGCAGCTCCTTCCACCTTGGGAGTCCCTGGGATTCACAACCTGCTGCCTGTAAGGAGTTTGGCAAAGATGACGGCTCTGGCCCTTGTGATCTGACCACAAACACAGTGTCCCTGGGTCTAGGCCACCACAGCCAGCTGGGAGCCAAATTTCATTCTGTGCACAGCCAACAGAGCAGAACTTGAAGAGACAAATCCAAGGGCCAGGTCTGACCTCATTTGTCCTCAAGTGGCATCTCTCTTCTCTTTTGACCTCTCTAAAGCTAGCTGCTTTTGCTGCTCTGTGGAAGTCAGAGGGAGCATGGAGCCATTTTGCCTCAATTTACAGAGTTGAGGAAAATGAAAGGGCTAGGTAAACTTTAAATGAGTGGAGTGAAGCATTAGCCAGAATGCTGGGGGTATGAGGACATTAATGGGACATTTACCAGAAGATTATTCAACAACGTAGTCAACCAACCAGGCAGGTTTTGTTGGTACATTGACTAAAAACAAGCCTGTCTGATGGTTTTGCCTTGCTGAGTGTTGAGATTGTGTGGCTAAGTCCCAGGATAACCACAGCCAAGGTAAGGACTCTGTGCATGCGTCTGACACTCACTGTTACCATTGATCAGATTTGGGAATCATAGAATGACCTAAAAAAGGCCTCTCACTTGTGTACAAATGAAGAAATGGAAACTAGAAACTGGGAAGTGCACCAGGGCTGTGGTAAGTGGGAGCGAAAGGGCCCTGGAACCAGACTGGGTGTCCAGGGGTGTGGGGCAGGGACATGCCCGATGGCAGGGAGAAGGAGAAGAAGGCATCCAGGAGGCACTGCAACAGGTCTGCACTTCCCAGCCGCACAGCCAGCAAGTGCGAGCGGCTTGGCAGCGTACAGAAGGTGGGGTGATAAGCCCAGGAGCAGGTGTCATTCAGAGATCCAGTCAGAAGTGTCAGGAGCCTGTAATAGAGGGAGAGAGGTTAATGTAGACTCCAATCTTAGAAGGCTTCTGTGTCCCTGAGCAGGTGGCTGGATATGGACATAAGGGCAGGCACAAGGTGACGATCCAGATTCCGGACTGTAGCACCCCAGGGGGTCAGGGCAGGTGTGCAGCTATTAGAACTGGGACCCAAGAAAGGGTGATTTGATTTTGAGCAGCAGCTCCTTGTATCAACAAGTCTTGGCTTGAGAGACTTGTAGGATAAGGCCGTAGATGTAAACGCTCAGCCCAGAGTGGGGAGAAAGGAACCAGGCTACAGGCCAGGCCACAGTCACTGGGGGCTTCTGATAACCTCTTAGATAAGTTCCCCCCAAGTCCTTCTCTCCTCCCTCTGCAGCTTCACCCCTGCCCTTGTTCAGGCTCCCATGTCTTCCTCTCAGACCAATGCAGTAGCCTAACTGGTGTCACCTTCTCCACCTGGCAGCCAGATCTGACCCTGTCCCTCCCCTGCCTAAAACAATCAGTAGCTCCACTTAGTGGCTGTCCAGGTGGCATCTGAGGCCCTACTCACCTGGCCTTTCCCTCCTTTGCCTCACCTCCTGCACCGTGTGCTTTAGGAATGCTAAACACACCATGGCATTTCCAGCCTCTGAACCTATGTTTGCATTATTACCTTTGCATGGAACTCCCCTCCTTATCTTGTTTACCTAGATGCCTCATTTCAAAACTCAGCTTTGGCTTCATCTCCTCCAGAAAGATATCTCTCTTTTCCACAAGTAGCCTGGTCCCCACAGTCACTCTATCTCAGGGGTTCTCAACATTTAAAAAATGGAGAATTTTTAAAACTACTGATGATAAGACCCCACTCCAGACCTATTAAACCAGCAAGTCTGTCCTCCACATGCTGATGTATTTAGCTCAGGTCAGGATGTTTGCATCTTATTTTCCAGTGGTTCAGAGAAAAAGCATGTGTGTGTCTGTATGTGTGTGTTTATATTTCTACGTCTCCACGTCTATCTATCTGAATGTTAATATGTATGTAAGCGTTTATCGTACTGTTATTCCACCTTTTCTATATTGAAATTTTTCAAAATAAAGACTTGAGAAAAAATGATTAGTGTCTCCCAGATTGGCCAGACCATCTGTCTTTTTACAAAGGTCTTGAGTGGGGCTCCTGTCTGCAGCTGGTGAGGATGATGGCACTTATCATTTTCCACACTGTTTTGTGTCTTCGTTGTGACTTTGACTCCCCTAGGAGACTGCCAGATGCTGAGGGCAGGAGCCTCATGCATTTCAGAACTTTGCATCCTCCTACCCACCAGCCCTAGCATGTGCCTGGCAGCCCTAGCATGTGCCTGGCACATAGTGGGCATTTAATACATGTTTGTTGAGTGTAACCAAAGGCAAGTTACATCCAAGGCAGATAGGTGAATATAGTATTTATTATTCTTTCATTCAATCAATCAATCTTTCATCATTTATTGAGTATCTATTAATAGTTTCATGCACATCTTAGGCACAATAGATCACATAACAGTCTACACAGGGTTTCTCACCCTTAGCACTATTGGCATTTTGGACCAGATAATTCTTTTCTGTAGGAGGCTGTCCTGTGCCTCGTAAGATATTTAGCAGCATCCTGAGCTTTACCCACCAGATGCCAATAACAACCTCCCCTCCAAGTTGTGACAATCAAAACTGTCTCCAGACACTGTCAAATGTCCCCCTATGGGAGCAAAATCACCCCCAGTTAAGCATTGATAAATGACAGTCTGCCTTTGAGAAATCTAAAGGGTAATGAAGGAAAAGGACATATACGTGCAATGAAAGATAGGATGTGCGAGGTACTGCGATGGGTCACAGAATGCTACGGAGCGCAGAAGGAGGAAAAATTTAGTTCTATTTCGGGGCATTTGGGAAGACACTATATGTAAGAACTGGCTTTATGAGGCTGAAGGATCGCTTGAGCCCAGGAGTTTGAGGTTGCTGTGAGCTAGTCTGATGCCACGGCACTCTAGCTCGGGCAAAAGAGTGAGACTCTGTCTCAAAAAAAAAAAAAAAAGAACCGGGTTTGGATTTTAATGGCCCTACAGGTAGGAGGCTCCTTCAATGTAATTTCCGTTCTTAAGTTTCTGCCACCTACCATTTGTACAGTCTGTGGTCGCTGTGTCATCTTCTGATCCTTATTACCGTCTTATAAAAGGTAGACAGAACAGATATTATAAACTCTATTTTATAGACAAAGAAACCAAATCCAAGTTAGCTTGGATAAGTTGAGGCAACAACTTCACAGCACAGACCCTGGCACCTGACCGCCTGGGTTTGAATCCCGGCTCCACCACTTTCTGACCGTGAGCTCTGGGCTTGTTATTGAACCTCTTCACACCTCAGTGTCCTTGTGTGGAAGACGGAGCTAATAATAGTACCCATCTCAC
>RJWJ010028209.1:0-21399 GCA_004363605.1 Indri indri | reverse complement strand
CTGTAGTTGTGCACAGAGACCACTAGTCAAAGGGTCTTGGGATACATATAAACCTAACAGTTGCGCTTTGCAGTGGGAAATGCTGTAACGTGGGTTATTAAACACACACACAAACCCCATTTTATTATCTTTAGTACTTAGAAAGTAGAGAATGTAGGTCATTAAAACCTACCATGATCTGACATTTTTACTTTAAGCCTACAGTGTCACGGTATGCCCCTCTGGGAAGAGGGACTCGATGAACAGCCTCGGCCTCCCCTTTGTCTCGGACCTTACTGAAGGGGCCACAACAAGGCACAGGGTTGGCAGCCAGAGGGCTGGGGAACACTGGCACAGAGCCCCACTTTAATCACTGCTGCTAGATAATCAAGAATTGACAGCACATCTTTTTTTTTATTTTATTGTATGATTGCCAACATTTTCATTCTTTTGACCCAGAAAAAAAATAAATTCTTGGCTTTGCAATTTGGAGCACCTAGTTTTTCATTTTATATAAACAATCTGTGTTCCATTCCACTGGGTAGAATGCATGATGGTGTTTAGAATACCAGCTGCCACCCAGCGATGTTCCCAAAGGTAAATGCGCATACATCATGCTGTATTTTAAATTATGTAAATAATTCGCTTTCTGTTTCTTCTCATGTCAAAATGGAGAAGTGAGGAGTTATTTCCAAGAACCCAGCGGGTATTGTGTATTTTATTGCCGTGTGTAAGAGGTAGGGGTATACAGGGAACAGGATTTCTTTTAGATGACTTTAGAAAAGCGTAACTAATGCAAAGGTACCACTTATGGTGATAACACATGTGCCCTGTCTTCCAACCATAGTGCACTTCACTCTGTTCTTTTAGCTTGAAATGATTTGTAACAAGGACAACAACATAATAATGTATTTAACTTAAAAAGTGGTTAAAAAATTCAGTTTTTAGGAGTGGGACCGTTGCTTACTCTTCAATATGATAATACTTTTCTTGGTACAGAATACATAGACTAAAGGTCAAACCATTATGGTAACTGAGAGAAATTGTTATTCATGATGTTTAAGGAGATAAACTTCTAAGAGTTGGAGTTAAAATTAATAATAAGATATAATGACTCTGAGAATAAAAGGCCTTTTTTTCTTGTTCAAAATGAAAATGCATTAACTAGTTCTAATAACATGTAAATGAGATTTGCAAAGACCTTGGTTTTTCTGACAGAACAGCTAACATCATGATTGTGATGACGGTTATGACAAGAATATCCAGGGACAGCTTCAAAATACAGAACTTGGGCAAAACCCCAGAAGGGATGGAGTGAATTTGGTGAGTCGCAGGCTAGGGGTGGGTGTTAACGGAAAACGTCAGGGGTGAGGGGTCTCTAAGAACTGAGACCAAAAGGGGTATCCAGTATTTGGAGAAAGCAGATTTTCTCATACGAAATGGAGACTTCACCCTTAAACAGAACAATTAATTGCCTATAGATTAGTCTGTCTCTTTAATTTACATACTAATAATGAACCAAGTGCAAACTATTTTGCTATATATACAAAGATACATGCAATATTGCTCTCTCTCTGTCTCTCTTTCTACCAAATACAGATACATTCCCTAAAATAATACGTGTGAGCTCAAGTGTTGTTACTGGATATCTATTCCCATATAAGTTTTTCCCACATAAATGAAGATACTTATCCTTTGTGTCTATGGCAATTAAAGATATGTATATTTAATGGTCCCGCTCCATCAATAGGATGTTGGCTGATGCTGGTGTCATAGGTTACCAATTTACTACCTAATAATTGTTGCTTAAACCCTTGCTTGGGATGGGAAGCAACTTTCTCTAGGCTAACAATGATGCTTTATCAAGTCATTGAGTGGGGCAGGCTTCTAATTAAAACGACTACAATAGCGTCTTTAGAACTGGGTAATTTCCATTATTATTTTTTAATATGACTGTCTAAAGGATTAAAATGCAACATTACAGAGGAAAACAGCTGAAAAGCTTGTGTTTATGTGGTCTTCTTAAAATAAAAATGTGTTGTAGAAATGTCTTCCGAATGCATCCAAACCCAGTATTCACACTTCCTCCAAAAACAAGAGATGGCTAGTGTGTTCTTGCTTTGAATTTTATAGCATGCAAAAACTTTTCAAATAATTCTTTTGGAAATATTACCCAAAATACTGATGATTTCGTGTCTGTAAGTGCTAAACAGTAATCGCCAATAACAACGCCCATTTCCTGTCTAGGAAAGGCTATCATTCCAACAATGGGGAAAATATAATCTTGTTCAGATCTACTACATGCTTTTCTTTCCAGATTCTGGTCTTTCATAAATCCTTGATTCATCTCTTCATCCCCAACTAGCAAAAGGAACCACGTGTCGTTTTTCACTCACGAGATTTGGGTTTGCTCTGCCTTGCCTGCTCACACTCTTCAATTCAGCGAAAGTGAACTGTGTGATTCCTTGCCCTCCTTTTCTTTTTCATAGAAAATTGTGTTTGTGTAACTTCAGATACCAGGATTCAAATAATTAAAACAAATAATTTTTAAATTATAAAAAAAAAAAAAAAAGGATCCCATAATCAGACATTCTATCCCCTGGATCCAATGATATTCCGTGAGAAGTGCTGGAATTCTAATCCCAAATGTCCTTCCTGGGGTACACTCTGTTCTTTAGCACCTCAGCCTGGTCCAGGTCAAAGGATACCTCTTGGAAGGAGCCTTGCTTAGTCCTCCCAACTAGTGTCAAGCTCTTGCCCCTCTGTATTCTCTGAGATAGTGACTTTGTTTCTGTGTGAGCAGTGACCATGTTCCGTTTTACTGCCAGTTCCTCTCCATGTCTTCAGTACTTGTGTCCAGCACCTACCCTTCCACCCCACCCCCTCACCCTACACATCTTTGGCATCTCTCTCCCTTCTCTCTCTCTTTGGCTTTTTCCATCCAGCCTATAAAATTGCACAGAGCTCTCCTATCCTGAAATGTCCACTTGGTACTGAATCCTCCCTTAGGTGTCTGTCTGTCCTTCCTCTCAAACCCAAGTTTCTTGAAAGAGCAACCAACATACACTGTTTTTACATCCTCACTTCCTTCTCTTCATCTTTACTGAGATGTAAGGGACAAATAGAAATTGCGTTTATGTAAGGTGTACAACTTGATGTCCTGATACGCAGATACCATCCTCACTTCTTAAGGAATCCTTTGCTGCCTTTTTTCTGCCCTTACTACTCCACCAAAACTGTTTTGATACAGGTAATCAGTGACTTGGCAATTGTCAACATTTAGCTTTTATGGAGTCTTCACTACACTGGATTTCTCTGTGGCACTGATATCACACTCTCTTGTTCAGGGAATCTCACTGCCTGGGTTTTCCCAAGGCATGCTCCAAGGAACACCAGTTTTAAGAGAGATTAGTAGGTTTTATGCAAAATGAAGAGTTCTGTGGTTAAATGATTTTCCAAAGCTCTACGTATTGTAATCCCCATTAAAGATTCACAATATAAAATGGCAAGCCTCTTTTGCTTTAGCCTGCAAAACTCATGATAAAACTAGGAGTACCCTGTGGGAAATGATGTTCTTCAAACTTGGTTTCCCCATCACTGTTCTTTCCTGGTTCTCTGATCTCTATGATTTTCCTTGCAATTCTCCTCTTTCTTGGTATTTCCAAGCGTTAGGCTTGGACCCACTATTCTTCTTCCTATATATGCCATCCTTGGGTGAGCTCATCCTCTTTTATGGTTTCAATTATCTCACGAATATTGATAATTCCCAGTTCAGGGCTCCAGTCCTGAATTTCCGTGTCCTGCAGACTCACATACCTGATTTTCTAGTCTACATCCTCACCTGGATGCTTCCTGGGCACTTCACCCTCAACATGTCTCGACTTGGTAAGATCATGTCCCCTCACACCCTTCATTTGTGGTCTGTTTCTATTCCTGAATACATGGTATCAGTGAATGGCACCCGGAGAGCCACCCCCACCAGGAAACATGGGAGCGTGTTTGATTTCACCTGTGGCTTCCTCCCAACGTAGCACCACCAGGGTGTCGCAACAGGATGGTCCCATGATGGACGGAAAGATGCAAACAGAGGATGGAGAGTTTCTTTCATGGCAAAGGATACAGAAAGCTGGGGGATGGTTACAGAAAGCAGAAGGCAACAGAACATACTCCCAGGTGGGGATGTGACTTCTGGGTCCCCAGCTCCCCATGCGTGACATGCCACTTCAACACAGTGAAGATTCCACTAAATGCAAGAACTTTACCTGTGACATTTGCAAAGAGTATTATACCCTCACACCCACCCATGCCAGGCTCTTCTGGAGACTGTGCCCAAAAGCCTGCTCACCATGTAGATGTGGCATGGCTTGCGTGGGAAGACTAGTCTCCAGCTCCTCAGAGACAGCCTTGATACAACATTGTGACGGTGTGACCCGGGTTCTCGCCTTGAGCCCCAGGGTCTTGCTGCCTTCCTGATTTGGGCTTTCACGTTACAACTCCGTTTTTGGTACCTTTCCCACACTTCATTCTTATTTTTCTAATTAGTCGTACAATAATGTTAAGGAAGCATAGAGAATTAGAACATCATGGGCTTTGTGGGCAGACACACCTATGTTTAAATCCCAGCTCTCCCACTCTGGCTGGTGTGACTTTGGACAGGGCATTTAGAATTCTCTGTGAACTGGGCATAGAAAGATTTAATAGCTACCTTACAAGTGGGCTATGAGGATTGAATGAGATAATTCACAATGAGCACCAAGCACACGGTGGTCATTCCGTAAATGGTGGTTAATGTCATTTATTATGTTGGGTTTGTCTTTGTTTCATGGGCCCATTTCTTCACCCGTATGGGCAGATCACATATGAAAATGATACAGTGCATGATTCCACCAAAATAGTCTCATCTTAACTAAAAGTTTTCGCACAATTTCCTCTCTAACTGCAGTGAAGGTGTTAGAGACAGTAAGCCTGAAATTCAATACTTAGATAAATAAAAAGTACAAGGTATTTAGAGTCTCTGTAAGATAGACCGGATTTGGGTTATAAAGCCTTATTTGAGTCTCTTACATAATAAAAAAAAATCTATGAAATGTAATTGATCAAACTCAAGGAGATGAAGAGTCATACACAGGCTCTGCTGGGATTAGAACTTGAGGTTTTAAACAGCCTAGGCTAGCAAACCTGGAGCTTACTGCACTAAGCTATCCCCTCTGGCTATGTGATTATGTACAGCAATTTACTATCAGTGAAAGGAGAAGAAAAGCTCGCTAGCTATATTGCTATTTTCCCCAGCCCCACCTCTCAACTAGAGTAGCTAAATTACATACACCATCTTAAAGACACATTGAGCCCTGCCTGGTCAAATTCTCATGAACCAAGACTAAAATTACTTTTCAGTTCAGGATGAAGAGGTGAGCTGCTGTTGTTACTATAGAGGCAAAGTATATAGTGATTTCACGGTGCTGTGACTCAAAAATTTATCTTCCCCTATTGACAGAACACCATTTTGATATTTATCTGCAAATGAATGATAGTCGCTTGCAATCAGCAGTAGGAAGAGGGTGATGAAGAATGC
This sequence comes from Indri indri, assembly GCA_004363605.1. Taxonomy (NCBI): domain Eukaryota; kingdom Metazoa; phylum Chordata; class Mammalia; order Primates; family Indriidae; genus Indri; species Indri indri. The sequence goes on along the minus strand of RJWJ010028209.1, from coordinate 15,848 downwards.
GAGCAATTTTTACTTTTCGCAGGTGTGGCATAAAGAACGCATTTTTTAGAATTGGGTAGTCCCGGCGTCAAATGCTGTCTCTCACCCTCTTTTTAACTGTGTGGCTTGGGGCATGTTATTTAAATGATTTATTTTCCCCAGTGAAGGATCCAGGGATCAGAAGTTCAAAGACCTCATTTCTAATGTCAGGTCCACAAGCTGACCATTCAGTTTCAATTTTCCTTACGTATAGAATGAGAACAACATCTAGTTCATGAAGATGTTAGGACTTGAATTTGTAATATTCACAGACATTTGTAGGTGATTGATTAAGAGGAATCTATCGTTTTAAGCTGACATTTTTGCCTGGCTCCTGAGTGCCAAGCAATACCATAAATGCATTCACATATATCAAAAATGGCAGAGCCTACTACTCCTGTTTTGCAGATAAGGAAACTTGGGCTGGGTTATCTTAAATGACATTGCCAGAGTCACACAGTTGCTAACTCATTGAGCCAAGTCTGGGATGCGGGTCTTCTGACTGCAATCGAATGCTTCCTCCCAGAACCACAGGGCTCTGCTGTAGACAGAGCCGGTGCCTGAATATATCTTCACGAAATTAACAGCTCTCGTCTCACGTCGGGCTTTATGTTAAGCCATTTTATCTTACTACTTTTCCATATTTTTAGTTTCAGGGAGGAAACCTGAGGATCATCTTTCATTGTGCTCCATTTTTCTTCTCTTCCCTTTTCTGGGTTTCAATGCCTGGGTCCACTTCCAAGTCCCAGGTTCCTGATCAGTTAAATGCTACAATGCACCTAAACAGGCTTTGGAAATTGCAAAATGCTTGCAAATATAAAGTCTTGATCATTATCATCATCATTGTTATGACTAAGCTTGCAATTCAAGCCACAGTTCCGTATTCATTCATATTTAATGTCATTTCCCTCACCTTTTAGGATCTCGCTTCTTGAATACGGAAATAATTCAAAATGCCGCTCATTTGCAACACCGGGTTTCTCTCTCTTGCTCCCTGTCCTGTCAGTTCTCATCAATCACGGTGCATTTTCCAGATAATCATTCTGCTTCCTGATTGGCCCCGCCACACACTTCTCTGCTGTCCCCATCACTGGTTTATTTTTGAGTGCAGGTTCCGCCTGTATGCCTGTGTCCCAGAAAGAAATCCTGACACCTAAAACAGTTCCTGCCAGTTAATATCCTTCTGTCAGGGGCTTTTCCCTGATTTAGGCCAATTCTTGACAGCTTCCCACAGGCAAACACCTGCAGAAACCTGCCGGCGGTAGCCACAGGTGGATTCCAGGGCCTGAAGTTGATCTGAGGATGAGAACTCATGGATTCTTCCTGAAATTGTTGTGAAAAGGTTAAGGGGAACATCAGCTCCCCACAAGTCATTTTGTTACTCAAAGAGAACAACGAGAACCCAGAACATCTGCTGTTTCAGAGGCGTTTATACAGACACTTAGCGATGCAGCAGGTCCAACGGTATTTGCGGGTTATTTCCAAATACTGTATCAGCAAGAAGTATTTTTAGTCTTTGGGGGATATTGGACGTGGCAGACACATTGTTGACATCTGGCAGGTTCATATGCGACCACTGAGATCTTTCAAAACAAAACTGTTGCAAAGGATATTTAAACCCAGAATGTCAGTTGGGAATAAAATGTTCTCTTCTTTGACTGTCTTTCCTGGTGTGAAATGTACAAATTGTAAAGATTAGGAATGAGTCAATTTAGATATTCTGAAACATGGAAATGGAACGAAAGCCTTCTTCTGAATGTCATCCCCTTCTAAAATTACGGGGGAAAGCTTTGCAATTTTTTAAGGAAAATGGGAGAATTATTGTACATTTTACTCACTGGCCTCATTCAGGCACATAATGGCCTTCCTGGCGGTTCACTGTTATGTGCCCTGGAATTGGATTAGGCTCAAATTCTGATTCCAGGGTGTCATAGCTGTGTGGCCTCAAGCCCCGTGTTTAATAATTCAGGGCTCAGATTCTTCTTCTGTAAAATGGGGATATCAATAGTCCCCATCTCCTAAGGTTTTTGTGAGGAATATGTATCATACCTACAAAGGGTTAAAACCAGTGCCTAGTGCGGTGAATGCTCGGTAAGCGTTAGCTGCTATTTTGCTATTACGTGGAAGTTAACATACTAAGGAAGGTACAAGGATTTGTGGTTTGGGTCTGTTTTGTTTTTCACAGAGAAAGGTGGTTAACATTAGATTCTTTTTAGAAGTTGCTAATAGATTTACAAAAATGTGTCTATGAAATGACTGTGCTTGACTCATGTTGAAATTACGTGATTCACAAATCAAAGCAGAGCCAACTGCTCTTGAAACATTTCGAGACTTCCCAAGACACTGGTTTTATACCATTGTTCAGCTATTCAGAAAATGAATATCCAATTTTAGCCTAATGTTTTGTATTATAAAAATCCAGCTCCATAATTTAACCATCTCACTGCCTTTTTGCAGTTCTAATAATGTCGGTCTTGGTGGGGAAGGGGAAACGATTCAAACGGGAATCAAACATGATGTGCTTCTTTTCAAAAAGCCGTGTTAAACACTAGACTATCAAGATATTTTGTTGATGCTTATGTTTTTATTGATGACTTTGGTAGCAAGCTAAGGTGGCAAAAACCAAAGCATCCCTCATCACACTTAGGTCTCTGAGGTGGTTTGTGTATTTTAAAGACATAAAGGTGATAGGAGATTGGCAATTACACATTAATTAGTGTCTGGAATAATTGGCTGAATTAGAACTCAAAAGTTGTACTGTACGTGCCAAAAAATGCAATAAAAACAATTTGAGATATTATAGTAGCTTGTGAATGGAATACCAGAGACTTATCTAGCAATTACTAAGGCGAAGGGGGTTGGAGGGAAGAGGAAGAAATTGGCAAGACTGAGGGGCTACTGATTAAGTTGTCAGCTAACACCCTAAGCCTGGAAAACGAATACGAAGAGAGAAGAACAAGAGTTATAAAAACAGAAGGGGAGAGTTTTTAAAAGCCCAATATCCAAACAATATCAGCATCACTGATGAATACTGGGAAAATTAACAAAAATATTCATGAGCAAGGGAGAGCTTTATGGAAGCGGATTTCATGCCTTCTTTGAAAGTCAATAACCAGACAGTTTGGGCTTCTTGGCAGGACTCAGTTCTGTGTTTACCTTGTAGCCCATTTTCTGGATTCCAGGTTTCTTATTTCCAAAACCCCGGAAAACCTTCTCCAACCTTTTGGTTCCAGAGCCAGTTCTCTGCCTTTGAAGTCTCTCCCCTCACTCTTGGGCCCCAGGTTGGGCCACCATTTTCCAGGAGAGAAAGTGATAGAAACTTTTTGCAGCCTGAGACCAGAGGAGGAGGGACAGGAGTGTATTTAGGGTCCCCCTGCACACGCACACTTCGATACCATGAGTGGTTTCTGTTCTCTCCGTGCCGGGCACATGCCTTCCAACCATGCAGCTGGACAGAGGGCAAGAGGGTCACTGATCAGCTAGCCTCAGATTGTAAATCCAAGAAGGAATGAGAAGGGAGGGTGGTGGAAATTTCTTAAATAATTGTAACTGATAACAATTCTAATAAAAATCACATTGGATTAAAACTTTATGATTTACGAAGTACTCCAGCTAAAGAGCAGATCAAAGTGGGCAACGTGGATAATAGCAGGACTAAATCAGAATACATTTGGTAAATAACGTCTGAAATTTGGGGGGCATGGAATATTGATAATGATAAAAGGAAAGAGGAAAACCCATAATTACAAAGATTATAGTTACTATTTCTCCTGTCCCTTTGTGATAAAAAGAGATCTTTTTTTTTTTTTCTTGGTTAGCATGTTTGTTTTAAGAATGTCACAGGCATTGTTTTTAGGGAGAACATGGACAATGTGCATGAAGAAGGCAGTGAGAGGTCAGGACATATAATTCAACTAAAAGACATCTGACTTCCCCACCGCCCAAAAAAGTTGCTAAAAACAGAGGAAAGAGAGAAGAATTCAAGGAGCAAGAAAGAGAAATTGCAATGACTTTAAACGTCAAAGAACCATAAACACGTAAGAGTGGTCCCACGTGGGCAGCCAGCCCGGGCTCGGTGTTATTTTCTCGCTGCTGTAGCATCTCTGCTGGTGCTCTCTCTTGTCGTGGACAGTTTCTCTTCCCAAGTCATAGAGTTATATCTTTACAGATGTGCCTGTTTATTCAAAAGAAGTTACGTCTTTTTTCCTTTTTCCTCCCAAGATGGTACCCATCGCATGTTAGAAGGACTGTTATCTCCAAGGGCTCCTTGGCTCTCAGGCTCTGCTGTGCATCTGTTAAAATGTTGACTGCGTCCTGCAGAAGTCCACGTTCTCTGTGGCCTCCTCTCCTCAGTCTGCTTAGTTCTCTCTGCTTCAGCTGGGCTGGCCTCCGTGCTGTTTGTCAAAAACCTCCGACTCCATCCTGCCTCAAGAGTCTTTACACTTGCTCTTGCCGCTGACTGGCATGTTTTTCTGATGGCGCACACCCTCCTCACTCTCCTCTTTCTCCCTCTCTGACGCACAGGTGCATACACTTGGACAGAGGTTGTCCAAGTGTCCACTCTGACGCCACCTCCTCAAAAAGGCCTTCCTTTACCAGCGTTTATAAAATACCTATTGGACGCCGTGGCTCACACCTGTAATCCCAGCACTTTGGGAAGCTGAGGTGGGAGGATCGCTTGGGGCTGGGAGTTCAAGACCAGCCTGAGCAACGTAATGAGACCATGTCTCTACCAAAAAAAAAAAAAAAATTAAAAATTAGCCAGGCAGAGTAGCACATGCCTGTAGTCCCAGCCACTCAGGAGGCTGAGGCAGAAGGCTCTCTGGAGCCCAGGAGATAGCAATCAAAATTCTCTGCTAATGTAGAAATTGATAAGTAGGGGTGAAGGAGGTCTGACAATGACCCAGAAGCCCCCAAATGCATACCCCTAATGTTATATTGCTAAACGGACAAAAGAAAACCAGCTTTTAGAGTAACATGAGAGATGAATTCTTAGCTGCTGTAATAACTTAGAAATTTGTGCAACCCTAAGGACACAGGTGAGCCCTGGCTGCAGGCTCCAGAGGAGGGAGGAGGGACCAAAGCAAGTAAGAACCAGGTCTAGGACAAAGGCCCTCCCCAAATCCCAGTATGTTTATGAAATACGCCTAAAGTTTTCTTCTTCCTACCCTGGACTTTCAGCTTTGATCTGAAGGGAGGAAGTTGGTTCCCTTCTAGACTAGATAGATTTGTTTTATGACGTAAGGCATATTTATTCAGGCAACTTGAGTATTACATTTTTCTCATCCCTGCTTTAAAGCTAATTAATTTATCAAGCGCTTGTCAGTTTTCCCATTCTTGTCTAGAACTACCCCCAAATCTTCAGTTTCTAAAGTGATTTTGGTTTTGAAGGTACTTTCATTCCTTATGGTTGGCTGGAGCTTTCCTGGTTTTTCTCACGTTTGAAATTGTATGGGAATATTGGGCTTCTAGAGTCCTTCATTTTAATTGTCCAAAAGTGAGTTGTCAAGATTCTGTGCTAAGGAAGCCCCTCACCCCAGCGGTTTTGCTGACTTGCAGGCTGCATCTTCTCAACCCAGTAGGCTAGCTGAGGATACTAATCCTTAAAAAATAATTTAAGCTCTTTTTTTATTATATTTTTTTCCAGTTTTTAATCAGGTAAATTCAGACACATGGGTTTGTATAATATGAAAATATTAAATAAAATTAGTGATACATCCGAATTATGTCTTTTAAACATTTTTACTTAAATACCACGCATTTCCACATAGCGATATTGACACACATATATAGTAAAAGAAACTCAGGGTGTTGGGGGGAAAGTATTCAGTGAATAACCTGTACCTAAGTTGACACATCTTCCCTAACCTGTTTACTTGGTTGACTCGATTAGGAGGAACTTTTAAAAAAATGAAATTAGCCTTGAGAAGCAAACAGCAGACACATACATAGCAGGGTTCTTTCACCAGACTCAATTCAATCTGAAATTTTTATTCAGTGCCTACAAAGGCCCTGAGCTGTAGTAGGTGCTACTGAAGATGTATCTGTTTTTAATGTAGGTTTTGATTCTTGCCCTCAAGGATTTAAAAGCCAGCATTACGATTTGCATGTAACCTCTGGGTTCAATTACTGCACTATTAAGTTGAGAATGGAAGACTCATATGTGAATTTGCTGACTGTTTTTAAGACCTCTGGGTTGAAAAGATCATAAAGAATAGTAACCAACGCTTATTAAGTATCTATTATGTGTCAGGTTCTTGACGTCCGTTCATTTATTTTATTTTTGCAACATTCATGTAAGGGGTGCCTTATTCCCACTTCACAGATGAGGAAATAGCTTTCGATAAGAAACTTACTGAAGGACAGAGAAGGTCACTGTGCCAGCTTTGGGCTCTGAGCCATATCTTACTCTAAAATCCATCTTCTTTCCACTTGACATCCCGTCGTAACATAATATTAAATGAAGTTTTGACAGTCGTTTGATGTGATCAATGCAGGTGGCCAAGTACAATAATTAAGACTCTAAAATAGCTATTTGACTTGGACTATTTGGCTTATTTAACTGTCTACAGTTACCAGCTAGATGAATAATTGTAAAGGCTCTCAATTACTTTAGGTTATGTGGACATAAGCCTGATGCTGTTTGATTCTGACTCTAATGATATCTGATTCACATTCCTAATAGCTCCTTGTCTAGTGGGCATCCTACAGGACAGGGAAAGGTACACTTTGAGGATGACTTCAGTTGTGTATATTTCAGTAGTTTTCAGCAGGACGTGTGTGCCCCACTTAAACTCAATGCAGAAAAGTCAGGCTAACAGATACACTGGGAAATAATGGTTTGATTGTAGAACGACTCTTCTCTTTTAAAGGGATTCACAACAGATTTTGTTTCATTATTAAGAACCACCAGTATATTTCATGTGCTGTTTTAATATATAAATGTGAATTACACCTCTTCTTAGAGATACGTATTTTAAGTGAAGCACATTTGTACCTTGATACTTTGATTAAATGCTTATTCATATAGAGAGCACAAAATACTTGTCTCTCATTCATTCTTTTAACAATTTTAAGGAAACAGAGAACAGAGCAGAAATGAGAGAAATAGGGGTGTGATTGTGGTCACCAGAGTCTGTTCTACTGACCAGTGTTTCAAATCTTCTAAAACTTTTTGAGGAAATGTAATAGCATGTTGCCCTCGCTTGCTTTCCAACTTCTGAAGGAGCATTTTGCCTGGGAATTGGGAAGAATTTATTCTGCATATAATATATAAGAAGATGTTTAAACTGTAATTGCATGTAATTTGAAGGAAATGTTCTTTCAGTGGAATGGAGATTGACCTACTCAGGAATATCAAAATGTAGACGGGTTCACATTTTTGGGATAATATTTTATCATTTTGAAAACTTATTCCTAATAGACCCCCACGTTACATTTCAGTAAAGTGGTTTCATTTTCTTTAACAACCGTTAATAGCTATTAGAGGTAAAAAAAAAAAAAAAAAAAATAGGGTTTTATATAGATCATTAAAGTACACTTAAGTCATTTGTAATTGACAATTAAATCAGCTTGGCAATGCATTATCATAAGTTTGATAGATCTGCCTTTCTTAAAGTGCTGAGAAGAAAGGACCCTTTTGTAAGACACCCCACTGCAGCCTTTCCTTGCATTTTAATTGATCACAAAGCATGCATTGTCTCGATATAAGTGCTTGGTAATCATCTTCTACAAGTTTCCTTTTGTGAGGATTTTGGTGCTGTGGGGGAGTCTGGTACATGCTGGAAACAGAGTCCGTAGTGAGATGTGGAATGAGCCAGAGTTAAACCTTTGCCCTTGCCCTAATCTACGGAATGGAGTTAGAGCTTTGCGCTTTGAGAGCCCACATTCCTTGTTCTTTCTTTCCCTCTCCTCTTGCTTCTCTCTGAAGGTCAATGGGCGTGTGCTCACAGAGCTGGGTCTCAATGTTTCACGATGACAGCCACGTTGACCATGGCCCCCCGTGCCTGCACAGCCCGTGGACACTGGCCTTCCTGTGTCCAACCACACGAGAGGCATGTGGGCTATGTTTGTTTGTCAAATGTGGGCTTTCTTTTTTTTTTCCCTAGGAAATTTGTGGACCTACCATGTAGAAATTCTGTTTAAAATAGTTATATGTTGAGATCAAACTACAGAAACATCACTGAAATTGACAGGGAATTCTAATCATTCATATATATATATATGTTTGTCTCATGAGGAACTTCTAAAAATTCATAGATAATTGATTAATTTCCACTTTTGTTCACTTCCTTACAGCACACAGGAACAATGGAACTACCTATGCAGTGTAAACCTTAAAAAAGAGTGTGTTCTCTATATGTCAGACTAATAAAAAAAAGCAAAAAAAAATTCAAAAGATTAATTTTCATATAATTTGCCAGAACCTGAGATGGTTCAAAGGACCAACAGAGTTTTCCCCCACTCTAATATCTAATAAGATATTTTATAACATGGACCTCTTTAAATTTTCTGTGAATATTATGTATCTCATATTTATCTGCTTTACTAAGTCTTCCTACTATTATTTAATATAGATTTTATAGGTTTTTATGTGAGATACATATGTTACATTAAAGGTGAAAAAGTATGGTGAAAAGTAATTTTTAAAATATTGAAAATTGGTTAGGTATTGATACCCAATTAGTAGAAATTAAAATCTCAGCCCATCTAGGAAGGAGAAAGGAATGTCGTGTAATCTGTCTTGACACTATGGTGTAGTTCCATTCATGTGACAGCTAGCTAGTGATTTTTTAAAAATTAAATTGAATTAACGAATTCAGAAGGTTCAAACTACACTTAAAGTGACAACAGTACAACTGTAATAGTTCAGTGATCTCTCCATCTCGACCTCACTGCAGTGTGGCCAGACCCATTGGGCGGGGTGTGAGGAATTCAACGTGAACGGTTAGATCACAAGGCCAGGCGTTCACGTCGCCACACGTAATGGGTTTATGTGACTGTATAAAAGGGGGAGAGAAGGCCCCCAGCCCTGAGGACCCTCAGTGGTAGCAGGAAGGCACAACCCAAGGAGTAACTGATGAAAATGTTAAGAGAATGCTGTAGAAGTGTGTAAATTTTTACTTTATGGGAAGAGGCTAAAAGTCACTGAGAGATTTTTCTAAAGGTCAGCCGTGGACAGAGGACTTGGCAGTGGTGATCTTTTAATTATAGTCTCGCCCTCTCAATTTGGTTCTGCCACTTGAAACACGTCTCAAGGTATTCATGAAAGAAATTAAGATTGGCGAGGTGGCCGGCACCCTTGATTCCAAAACTCAAGCAGCAAAATGGTTGATAATTTTAAAGTATCCAGTGAGTCAGTAGTGAAAACATTATAGCAGCTCTTCAGAGATATCTCTTTTTCCATTTCTGGAAGTGCACTGAAACTTCGCTGGTTTGGAACAGTCTTTTCTAAAATTGGATAATTTCCCAAATGTAAATGATTTTTGTAAACATTATAATAAACTTAGGTGTGCATGTACTTCTTAGAATAGAGTATGTTACATGAGGACAAGTAGTCACAACAGGGCTGTATTAAATGTGTTCTCTAAACTTTCAAATATCTAGTTACATCATTTACTTTTAAATTTTTTACTCCAAAAAAAGGTTGCATAGTCTTTGGGATTTCTAGTTAAGATCATGTTTTGATTAAGGGTCCTTGACATAATTCAAAGATAGAGTACATTAAAAGAATCATAATCTAGAACCAATTATGCTTTGTTTAAGAATAAAAAGATGTTATATAATATGCAGTATATCATCTTAGTAGGGCAATAAGAAAAAAATAATCATAATAAGTACTCAATAAAATTAAGTCTTTATTCCTAAGGGATTAAAAAAGAAAAACTCTTAGAAAACCAGGAAGACAAAGGATCTTTTAAAATTTTTTAAAAGACAGGTATCTTAAACCAACCGTCAAGTAATAGATGAGCAACAGTGCATATTATCGTCATTCATTAAATGATGTTCTAGAAGGTTTGATCATAGCTATAAGCCAAAATAACAGACATGCTAATTAGAAGCACAAAGATAAAAATTTTATGCCAGGCATGGTGGCTCACACCTGTGGTCCCAGCTATTCAGGAGGCTGAAGTAGGAGGATAGCTTGAGCCCAGGAGTTCCAGAACAGCCTGGACAACATAGCAAGACTCTATCTTTTAAAAAAAATTGTCATTTGCCAAAAAAATGAATATAAACATAAAAAATCAAAAAACTAAAAATCAGTAAGAATTTAAGGAGAGTATAATGAAAAAAATATTTTTAAATCAATACTACCTTAAATTGGTAGTAACAGATGTGGAAGCTATTTGAAGAAAGCATTAAGTCTCCCCTGAGAGAGAAAACATTAGGATTTTAGTAAATTTAGAGTTAATCCATGCTTCTAAATGGAAAAAGTAACTATTATAAAGATGTTAAATTTTCCCAAACAAATCCAAGGGTTCAAAACAAACACCAATCAAAATTCCTGTAGAATTTTTTTGAATGGACAGGATTATTCTAAACCTTAACTTGAAGTTCCCTCTGAAAGAAAAGAGTAATGATTAGGGTAACTTGCCACACCAGGTGTTATAAAACATAGCTACCAATTTTTCATAATTAAACCAATGTAGTACCAACATGCACGGAATCCGATACACAAATATACGTATCTTACCCCTAAAACCCCTGGTATCATCCATGGTTTGGGAAAAGGATCATGTGATAAATGATACCAGTAAAACTTCCTATGGGTCCTATGTGGAAAAGATGGAAAACTCAGGTTGGACATTCACACCATGCACCAAAATGAATTCTAGATGAATCAAATAGAAAAATAAAAAACCAACAAAATACACATCTACTTTCAGGATAAGCAAGATTTTTATGTAAAAAAATAAAATAATGAGGGAAATTATCAAAATGTTTGGCTATATAAGAATTTTAAACTTTAGCACCAAGAGCAATTTTTTAGTCATTAAAAGTAAATGGCAAAAAAAAAAAAAAAAAGTAAATGGCTGGGTGTGGTGGCTCCTGCCTTAATCCTAGCACTTTAGGAGGCCAAGGTGGGAGGATTGCTCAAGGCTAGGAGTTCAAGACCAGCCTAAGCAATAGCAGGACCCTGTCTCTACAAAAAATGCAAAAATTAGCCAGGCATGGTGGCAGGCGCCTGTAGTCCCAGCTACTTGGGAGGCTGAGGCAGGAGGATCACTTGAGCTCAGGAGTTTGAGGCTGCAGTGAGCTATGATCACATTACTGCACTCCAGCCTGGGTGACAGAGTGAGACCCTGTCTCAAAAAAAAAAAAAAAGAGTAAACGATAACTTGGGAAAAAAGTTGTAAATCCTAAGACTTAAAATACAGAAATAACTATAAAACTGCTTCAACTCAATTAAAAACCCAGTTTATGACTAAGACACATAAACTGACCATAAAAGTAGACAAATGACAGTAAACACTGGGGGAAATATTTATCTTCATTAATATTTGAAGACAAAACAATGAAGTAACGTAAGTAACGTTATTACCCATCACGTTTACAAATTTAAAATTAAATAACAGTACATGTGAGACTGACAAGTCCTGAGCTCTTCTCATAAGTGGAGGAATGTCAACAATTGCAAATCTTCTGAAAAGCAATTTGGTAATATATGTTAAGACATCAAATAATTCTCTTCTCTCAGAAGAAAATCAGAAATGCCCACAAGCATTCACGTTTAAAAATTTGTATTTCAATGTTATATATAAAAGTAAAAATTTATAAGCACCTTTAATATCTAACCTCAGGGAAATGGTTAAATAAATTATGAAACATCAGTAAAATGAAACAATATGCAATCCTGGGAAAACATTTTCAAAAATCTTATGTGAGAAAAATGCCTGGTGTTTGTATAAAAAAGAATTAAACACTGATCAATATGACAGCAATTTTATATAAAAAGATAAAGTATATGCACTGAAAATGACTAAAAGGAAATACACTAAAAGTCGAACAATTATTTTTCTCTAGTCAGATTTAGGTGATGATAATTTTTCTTCTTTTATCTGTATTTCTGAGCATGGGTTGCTTTTATAATCATTAAAAAATGTTATTTTTAAGAAAATCACATTCTACATCCAAATTAAATCTGAGTTAATAGCATCTAAATTAAGAACATTTTAATGGTAAAGTTTTAGTAGTATAATATTATATGCTCGGTGGGAATTCAGTATATTATATTGATAAGTTTCCTTTGTAGCAAGATGCTAAATATAAGCTACAAAAGGAAATGATCTTCCAGGGATTTCTGAATAAATAATTGTTATAAAGCAAGTTTTGTTTCGGCCTGAGATAGCCTAGAAGTAAGATTCCATGAGTTGCTCAGAAATGCACCGGCTAACATTTTTCTGCTTATGTCAACATGGTGTGGGTATTATTTGGAGCAGTTGGTGTTATCAGTGGCTTTGCACAACCCAGTAATGATTTTGCAGGTGTTCTGGCATCGGGCCTTCATTTGTGAAAATGAGAATGAAATGCATTCCGGTGCTTTCAGCATTTTTTTTTTCAGGTTTGCGTGTGTGTGTACACACTCGAGTGCATATGTTGTTTTGTGTGCAGTGTTGTTTTTTTTTTTCTATAAAGTATTCCTTTTGAAGTTCAGAGCTTAGGCAGAGAAAGCCTGGGTTTGGTGGGTATAACTTTTGAATGCATAAAACGGCAGCTTTAATCCCAGGTTATGATTGACACCAAACAAAATTCAGACTCTCTTTGTTCCATTAGACACAGTGGAATACATGTGGGTATCTGTGGTGTTGGGTGTGCATGTGTGCACACACCTGTATGTGTGTGCCGTTTGTCCCACGAAGGAAAAAGGTTTGCAGCATCAACAGCAGACGGCTAATGAATTTGGCATCCTTCAAGCTGTCTCCGAAGGAGCAATTCTGATGACAGGCCCACGACACACGTGTAACAGATGTGACAAGAGTCTCAGCTGGCATGGCCGCCGCTAAGAAGACTGAGGAGAATGGGCAGCAGAGACCTCTGGTGACCAGGCTAAAAGCCTAAAGAATTTCAGACGTGGTGTCACACCTGCCTGTCACAAACACAAACCATCAGTGGGTCCAGGGAGTGATAAGCTGCCTGTATCAAATTAGATGATTACCCTGAGACTGGGTTCCCTGAGGAGATCAGGAAAGTTTTACTTCTCAGTAATTTTGTTTTCTCAGTTTTGGGGAGAAGGTTTGAAGCTTTTCATCTGTTGTCAGTTTCCCTAGTATTGTGCACAGCTAAAGACAGGCACAGCAGCTGCCCCCAGAGATCGCAGAGAGTGGAAGATGACTGGAGTCACATGGAACCCCTGTGGCCTTCTGAATCTTTGATCATCTGAAAACAAAAGGCAGATAACTTTTTATTCCATAATTGTATGTGGATTCCATTACGCTTTCTACTTCATTTCAGACTCCTTCCGCTATTTCATCCTGCACCCCTCTATCAGTTTCTCCTTCCCAAAACACTCCTTTGCCGCACCTTTCTTCACTGTGGTTCTTTGATCATTCAGTCATTTGTTTATTTTATTATGCAACAAACATTTATGGAGCGCCTACTATGTACCAGGGACTTTATGAGACATTGGAGAAATGGAAATTCTCACCGTGGTCCCTGATCCCAAGAAGCCAACACTCTAATGGGGGCACAGAGAAGAAAATGAATTTATGGGTCAATTGCTACAATAAGGCTACATACAAATTAGTCCACAGTGCAATGGCTTGTGACAACAGACATGTAGTCTTACGCTTGGGAGTCTATAGATCAACAGTGGTTTAGCAGATCTAGGCGGGTGGCTCTCTTTCAGGCTGTGAGTCACCTGGGCTTGGCTCTAGCCTGTGGGTTGAACTCAGATCATTTCCACGTGTGTTTGTTCTGGGACCCAGATGGAAAGTGCAGCAGATTCCCCGGGGCATACTTTTCTCATGACAGGTCACAATGCAGAAAAACCCAAGCCAAACCACATACACACATTTAACATAATGCCTGCTCACATTTTAATTGCCGAAGCAAGTCTCATTATCAAGCCCAACGTCAATAGTGCAGGGACGTATATTCCTCTCAATCTAGTGTATTATAAGGTCACATGGTAAAGGAAGGGCATAAAGAATTGGAAAAATAATTCAGTCTACCACAGGAATGATGGCAATAAAGTATGATAAATGATACAAGGGAAGTATATTCAAGGTTTAGAGTAAGTACAGAGAAATATTTCACAGGAGGGCTATATCAGGGTTCAACCAGAGAAATAGAACTGGTAGAGTCAATAAATAGATGATAGATAGCTAGAATACAGATAATATTAATAGATCAGGTAGATGATAAATAGATACTTGTTACAGAGATTATTTGACTTTACACAATTGTGGCAGTAGGTTAAGCAGCCTCTTTAAGGTTTTTTTCTCTGCATCCGATTCTGGACCTTGAGGTCCAAAGGCCAAATGGTCAAGAAGGGAAGATGCTAAAGTGGGGGAGATAAAGGGTGGCTGGAACTCACAAACACAAGCCGGAGCTCCTTGAGGATGGACTGAAACACTTGTAAGTTCTTGTTGCCTGTGCCTCTGTCAGGTTCTGCGACCTTGGTGATAGAGATAAACACACACTTGGCCCAGAAGTCAGAGAAGCTCAGGGGGGATCCCAGGGAGGGCAGAGCAGTTGCAGAACCAGCTGCTGCTTCACACCAGCAGAGGCAAGTCGGCAGATCAGCAGCCATGAGTTCAAGCTACAAAACGACAGTTCTTCCCTTCTATCCTTCAAATCTCCCAAGTATCTTCCTTATGGCTCCCCCTACCTAGAAATATTTTTTAAAGTGAATTTTGAGAAATGTGGTTCAACCTAGCCAAGTTAACACATTACAAAGCCATCAAAAGAGGCATCTAATGGAACTCCTAAGAAAGAGTAAATTAGGAAATGCTTTCAGGGCAGGCGATATTTGAACTGAACCTTTAAAGATGAGCAGGAGTTAACCAGGAAGGAGAAATGTCAATTTAGACAGACACAAAGCATGAGAAGCTAAGCCCCAGGAATATGGGAGATCCTGGTATAGAAGCCCGACAGCCAAAGCCATCAGGAATACACTCGTAGCCAAAGTGAGGTTTATTTAACTTGCTGCAGCAGCTGAGATGTGTGCTGAGGGTACGATGGGGCATCTTAGAAAAAGGGAGTTGGCAGGGGCTACTTGTAGAAACAGGAGTAAGGCTCATCCTGCATGATTCTAAGGAGGTTTTAAGGAAGTGGAGAGCAGCCCTGGATTCGGTGTTTTCAGAAAGCATTGGGTATTGTTATAGACCGAACTGTGTCCTCCCCCAAATTTATAGATTGATGTTCTAACCCCCAGTACCTGAGAATGTAACTGTATTTGGAGATAGGGCTTTTAAGGAGGTAATTAAGGCTAATGAGGTCATAAGCATGGGGCCCCAATCCAATAGGACTGGTATCCCTAAAATAAAAGGAAAAGACACTAGGGACGTGCAGTCCTGGAGAAAAGGCCACCAACGGGCCAAGGAGAGAGGTCTCATGAGAAACCAACCCTGCTGGCACCTTGATCTTGACTTCCAGCCTCCAGAACTTCAAGAAATGCATTTCCATTGTTTAAGCCCCGTAGTCTGTGGCATATTCGTGTGGCAGCCCCAGCTGACTCGCACAGCTGTCTTGGTAGTTATTTTGAGTCTGGCTTTCTTTTTCCTAGGGCATATCTCTCCACCTTTGTCAGTCCTTGCCCTTCTGTTTACGCTTTCGCCATCTCCCATGTAAACTTGCCCTCATTCTGGTCTCCTCTGCATGGGACATCT
>RJWJ010028208.1:0-21631 GCA_004363605.1 Indri indri | reverse complement strand
GCCTTTCCTCTTTCAACTAAAGTGTATGATCTGGAGACAAGAGGCTTCCTCCTTAAGCATCAAAAGCTAAGGCTTGAACTTGTTCTCATCGGATTAGAGAACTGCCCAGCAGGTGGGGCTGACACTTGGTCCTTTGTGAACCTTCTTTCTGGAATCTTCTGCTCTTAGAAGTAGCCAATGGACTACTTTTCCGATTCCTCTGGGTGTTTTCCCTAGCTGTGCCACATCGTGGATATTTTGTGTTCCTAGTATCAGTACTCCAATGTGCACAGCTGGAGGCTGTAGACCTCCAAGCTCCAGCTTATCGTCTGCTAACCTTACTTAACACTCAGCCTAGAAAGGGCTTTTCTCATAACCCTAATGACCAAACTACACACTCGAACTCTTCTAAGCCTGTTACAATGAGGCTGACAAGGCCAATCCCCTAAAGTCCAAAACAATAAGAGACAACTTTGGGGGAAACTCCAAGACTGTTCCCTATTTTTCTCTTAAGGTGCCTCTATTTACTGAGCTAGAGCCTCTGTGCCCAACATCAATTAGCTTCTGGGCCACAATGAAGGACAAGAACGAAGCTAGACATGACTGCCCAGTGCAAGGGACAAGTAACATCCCCTGGATCTGGCCTTAATGAGCCTTGAATATTTGGTCTAGGGCACCCACCCCCACCTCGGCTCCCAGTGGAGGGGATTATCCTGTGTCTGCCACCTTATGCATGGAAGCAAGGACAGTCAGCTCCTCTAATGAGACCTGACAGTGGCTCCAGGCTTTGGCTTCAGGACCGAAGGGTGAGCAGGGGTTGGGAGCAGGCCATCTCGAGTGTCTCCTTCCTGACCCAGGAGAACAAAAGTCTGTTTCCCTGCTGCTAGTGGGGCACAGAGGGGATCCCTTTCTCTAAAGAAAGGGCACATGGTGTTTATGTTGCATCCACTTAAAAGGGAAGGATTAAAGGCAAATGCCAGAGCAATCATATGCTAGAGGCACAGAGATCAGGGGAGAATTCCCCCTGAAGCTGATCTGAAAGGACGGGTTGTCTCTGACTCCAAACCTCCCTGTTCTCAGGAGACTGGGTACTGGAGGGAGTGGGGTGCTGATGAGTCGGGGGAGCCTCTCCCAGCCCTTCATGTTTAACATCCTTCCCCAGAGTGAGTACCTGGAGCTACTGAAATGCCTGGCATCCCGAACGAGCAGCACCTAGTCCCCGAGGCATTTCTCCCTGCATTATCCTTTGGGGGTGGAGGTGGACACTTGAGCTGTTTCTCTCCCCGTTCTCTAGGACTTGCCATCTTCTATCTGGCTTCTTGCCCTTCCTATTCACGCTTTCCTTGGTTTCTATGTCTGGAGCTGAATTCAAGCTTCCTCTGTGGGCTGCTTTCTCCCAGTTATAAAAATAAGTCACAATCTCAATCCGTGTCTCAACACAAGTCTATTTCTCATATCTACAGTCCCACACACCTGTTTATGAGTCATGAGTGCTAATGTATCTCTCAATAAACAGACGTGTATTTCTTGCCTCTTGCTGACCATGAACAGATGCATGGAACTGCAGGTGAACATGTACTGACCTTGGAGATCACCCCCCCTTCCATCTTGTGCCTCCCCTCTCCTCCAGCCGTGGGGTCTTCTGCCCTTACCCGTGGAAGAGTGAGTGCAGGAACAGCCTTCTGCTTTCCCGTATTGGCCTACAGGGGTTAATCAGTGTCTGAAACTTAAGGATCTTGGAGCCCATAACCTTGTGTATGGGGTCTGGTTTATCCCAGGGTGTGTTAACTATCTTCTAAATAGAAGAGTTCTGCCTCAGTGTTCATTGTTCCCCCACCTCACTCCAGGGCCCCCGGGTCTTTGAGGCCAAAGAAATTCCTCTGTCCATTGTGTGACCAAAGAATCCAAATGGCAGGAAGGCACCAATTGTCATTTGTGTGCCTCCTGTCCCCACTCGTTCTGCTCCTGCCTGTTCTGTGCCAGGTCGCAGAAGGAGACTATTTCCTTAATAGCTTCTAGGCTGGTTCGTCTACCAGTAAGATGTGTTTTTTTCCCCACTGTACGTGGCTGTGGAAGGTGGTAATGGCCACCTTGTATGGGATCCGACAGTCCCTGCCAGATGGCTTTCTGCTATGGTCATGGCATTAGCCAGGTGCTAGTGGCTATGGCCTGTCTCCAGGAGCAGTAAGTTCAACCCCAGAGCTACTTTCAGACTTGAATGCACTGGGCCTTGCCAGCGTAAGGCTCTGGTAGATTAAGAGTACCCATCCATGCTGACCCTATACAAAGTTATAAAAAGTCTTTTTTCAACAACCTGTGCTGATCTTGGCTGAGGCTGGCAGTGAGTTTCTTTCCTGCCTGAATCCTAGTCTTCCCAAAAACCTATGCTACAAACATATGGAGAGTCAATTTTTACACCGGGGACTTTAAGGCTTTATGACCTTGTTTGTGAACTAAAACATAGCAGAAGGGAGCCCCCCCACCCCCGCCCCGGGTTTGGGCAGGTTGGTGACAGCGAAGAAGAGAAAATCCTTGGGGAAACATCCATCTGTTCTGCAGAACCACTTCATTGAACTGGGAAAGAAGATACCACGGTTACTCTTCATTAGAGCAGGTTTGCTTGTTTTAACGGAGCAATTTGGGAGCATGAGGCTCCATTTGGAGGGAAACTTCCAAAATAAGCTGGGTTTCACCTGCCGTTGTTAGCAGAACCTACTCCTCTCTCTACAAGTGTCCTGAGCAGCTGGTGCTCAAGCTATTCCCTGGTGGGTGGATACAGTATTAAATGGAGGGTCCTTGACCAATTCTGATGCTCATGGAGTGAAACATGAGAAACCTTACTGTCGCCGAGGTCGGAAGGAACAGGATATATGCACAGGATACTCGCCCTACAAACCTAAAGCAGGATGTACTCGGCGAACAGCACGTGACCAATGGGGAAGACTGTCCCAGGAAAATACCTTAGAAAAGGGCCCTCCCTTCTGCTTCAAGGATAATGAAGGCCAGGATTATGTCAACCTCACCAGCTTCTCATGTTCTTGTGGTTAAACTGCACGACTGGTCCAAGTTGACTCTTCTGAGGCACGTTTTGTCTTCTGCGGTCCCGTATAAGTTCCTGGAACTTCCTTCCCAGAGGGGCTCAAATGTCACACATGCCAAACCACAATCAGACTTGGACTACTTGCCTTCCCCCAGGTGGCCTCTAGATGGCTAAGCTGCCTTTATTTGGTGGGGGGAAGATGATCTTAGGAAAGGGGTTCTTGGAGATTAGAGTTTTACTTCTTCAGTATATCATGTAAGCATACCATGAAAGGGGTTCTTAATCGCATCGATCAAATGTCCCTCTTTGAATGAAATGACTTGAGGACCTTGAGTTGAAGCAGCTTATAGTTGGCCCCCTGGCCTTGTAGGTTGTCACCCTAAGTGATAGGATCTGACTATCCCTGTGTTTCTATAAAAACATCCATATAGCTAAGGTTCTTCAGACAAAACTAAATGTTTCTCATGACGGGTTTCCAGGTCAATGTTCAAGTTTTCCTCCAGTAACCACTAAGAAAGCAGGACTAAGGAAGGCAGTTAGGCCTGGCAGCTCATACCTACCAGTCAGGAATGGGTAGTACTTCAAATATTGCTTTGGTGCATGTAAAGGTATTGATTGGGTGGCATTTAGACTCTTACAACTGATCTTATGCTATAATATGGAAACAGACATGGCTATTTCTGACATAAATTTTCTAGTTGAGTGATCTGGTAACTCTCATTGAGAGGACTATGACTTTAGTTTTTCCAGCAACTTGATAGAACATTGTTCATGGGATGCCATTGCCTTAGCCCAGCTCTGGGCAAGTCAGACTAATATCATGGGTCTTTACTGGCAAGGGAGCTCACAGGGAAGCAGGACTTCTCATGCAATTTACAACCCATTCAGAAGATAGACCATGCTGAGGATGGTCGTGGTAAACTAGAAAGTATTAGGAGCACAACTGGAAGATGTATCTATTTCTTAGACCCAGAGCTTGGATACAGAGATGTAACTGTCCTCCCACCATGGTTTAGGAGGGGTTGCAAAACGTCTGCTTAAGGGCATGGGATGAGACTGTTTGCTATGGTGGTGTATATGTGCTAGATAACACTACTTGTGGATGGGCAAAATCCTAGTCTGCAAAGCAGTGAACATTGGGTGTATTTCTAGGATACTTTAGAGGACTCCCTGCACTTAAGGTTAAGCTATGTTGTAGCATCTTTATTATTCATCTAAGACACAGCCATGCAGGTCCCTCTTGTATACTCACATGGAGATGTGCCTAGAAACAGAGGCTGAGGGAGAAGTATCTTTGATTAGTCTATATTCTACTTTAGTTCCTGGTATAAAACCATTGTTGGCTAAATGAGGTCCAGAAACTTCTAGTTTCCTGAGAATAGCCCTTCTGACACTGGAAGGTGAGGGGTACTCACGTCCTCAGCAGACCCTGCTCAGTTGAGGGCAGCTTTTCCATGATCCGCATCAAGCCTTTGTTCCTAGTCTCCATGAACACAAGAAGGAATTTAAGGTAAGAACCATGAGAAACCAGCCCCTTGAACTTGTTAACTAGGCTTAGGGATGAAACAAGCTGGAAAGCATAAGAGGCCAAGCTAGGCTGTGATATCTACCCAAGTGCCTGTGTAGATCCAGCCTGGCTCTCTGGGGAAACTCCTAGGCCATCAAACGTAGCTGAGCCCACAGGAAGGGACTAAAATAGCTTGATCAGTATGACACCCAAGGAGGACAAGTTCAGAACTCAAGTGGCCTGTGCTACCTTCAAAGACATTAAACAATGGAGATGAGATTACAGCAGGTCTGGAACTTTTCCACTCCCAAGAAAATGGAAGACAATACTATTCTTACAACCTAGAATATGCTACAAATCCCAATGCCCACAGTAAACACTTTTCTCTACTGCTGGCAGGCCCAGTCCTTGCTACCCTGTGCCTTACTCTGTCATTACTGAGTCAGTTAAGTAGTTAACACTGGTGACCTTGAATCTCCTTTTTCTCATGTGGAAAATGAAGCAAAACTCTTCAAGATAACTTTAAGGAAGACCCTGGATTTCCATCCAGGTGTGATGCCAAAGTTTATTTCACTACGCAGCCGTAAGTGAGAGAGTGACTCTCCTGGTTTGCATTGCCTAATGGAGTAGAAATACTGATGCCAAAACTGTATAAAGAAGCCCAGAGAGTCAGCCGTGCTAAAGGCTTGTCTCTTAATTCCTGGCTGTGGTCATAGTGCTGGGATAGCTGTGCCTGAGTGTCCCCGTGTGTCCTCGCAGCAGTCCCCAGTGCACGTGGAGCTGTGTACTTGCATCTTCACACTCTGACCAGCATCCAGCCTCTCGATGTGGTGCTCGGATTGGCTGAGAAACCCCCTTGACTGCTCACCTCCTCAGAGTGAGTGGGCTCGTCTCAAAGCCTGGTATTCCCAGTGACAGTGGTCTCATACCCCAAGGCCTCCATCTTAGTCCTGGTTCTCCTCTAAGGGATCTGGATGAAGTGACCTTTCATACATCTCCTGTCTTTGCTGCTCTTCCCTCCCTTGGGATGCTGTCAACCCTATGAGCTGCCCATGTTCTCACAGCGCTTTACTGACTCTGGACTCATTTGTCCTGAAGTGCTATCTTGGCCAGATCAATACCCATTTGGAATGTGCCTATCTTGTATCCCCATCACTTTGTCCACTCTGGTGCATGTGGCTAAGAAATTGACATGAAAAGCCCCAGCTGCTGGTATAGAGGAGAAAAAGCCCCTTCACTGTGGGGTTCCTCAGCACTATGGTGGCTTCTGCATATTTGGGGCTGTCCACAAAGCTCTCATTGTTACTCTAGACTGTCTTGGACATAAAACTTGGTGCTGTTCCGCCTCCTATAACCTTGCTATTCTTTGTCACAGCTGTCCCTATAGGAATGTTCTAGAACATCATGTTATACATGCTGTTACCAGCCTTGGAAATGGCGTAAACCACATTAGCTGTGGCTACTGTTGTGGTCACCATTGCCTCTGCTCTTGTCCCTGCAGTTGCTCAACTGGCCAGGCCTGGAGGTGGGGGCATTCTGGGGGCTTGTGACAAGATACCTCTGCTGCTTGAATCTACTCCAAACAAGGAGACTAATACCTTATATTTGCAGGAATGACACAGCAAGATCCTCTGAAAGATAGGAAGTATAATACCCCCTGCTAAGGTCATTGGCCATAGCAAATATGAATATTGGGGATAAAGTCAAAATAGTTTGAGAAAGGACATGACCAGCAGCAGCCTATATTCTACTTCACGCTTCTGCCCTTTTAAAGGGACATTCTAGGTTTTGACCTAGGTCATAACTAGGCTTGTTTCTGCATGCACAGCACAACTGTCAGGCAGAAGTTACCCGATCTCCAGCTGACAGGACAAAACTCAAGGTTTCCACCATCCTGACTCTCCCTGGGAGGCAATTGGATAGCAAACATGCTCCATCTGCCCTATGGAAGCCCTGTAATCCAAAACTGTCATAGTTGCTGAAGGGACTACATGCCACCTATATGCCCTGTCACACCACATCCACATGGATCTGATGCTCAGAACATGTGGAACAAGGCAACATCTGAGCTCTGTTGAGGTCTTCATCTTGGCTGCCTCCGTACCTTGAAGACGCAGGAACAGCCTTGAAGGGTCAGCCCCACCCCCATGCTTTTTCTGAAGTTTCATGAGACTGACTCCAGAATGTAGAACAACCTCCAGGAAAACTAACCTGGACTTACCAGAAGTCACTGATTCCTCCTAACCATGTTCAGATTAAACACATCTTGGCAAGAATCCCATGTAGCCAGCGGGTATGTCTTACAGCATAACATTTAGAGGGACATGCAGGGTAGGGGTGGTTATTACCGGTGAGGCAGAGGTTCATCCTTGAGATGAACAGCTACCCATTGGGAATGTGCCTCTTTGTGACTAATGTGTGGGGTGAATATTTGATACCTTTAAGCGTTCACCTAATGTCTTAGTCAAACCCTTTTGATGTTGATTCACGGAAGAGTCAGTCATTGAGTGGTAACACTAATTCTATCATTCTACACTTATTAACTAGAAATCCTGAGGTTTTCCCTCCCTTCTGAATGTGTACATTCAGGCTGTCTCTGACTTTCATAGTCCATTTCTGACATCTTTCTTAGTGGGAGCCCCTTTAAACTGGCTGTATCTTACATTACCCACCATTCGTGTGCTTTCTTATTTCAAGGAACATTTTTCGTGCTCACCTTGTCTGCTGTCTTAGACCCATGATTGGCTTATCAAAATGGCTTTGGCTTCTTGAAATGGGAAATGAGATTTGGAGATCACGGGTGCTGGGTGGGTTTGTTGCCCCAGGACCTGTACTTCAATAAACCACGAAGTACATGGAATTGCTGGTGATAAGTTACTTACCTGATTGAATCAGAAATGATTCTTAATGAGTAAGAACTCAATCCAGAAAAATTCTCTGCTACTTCTCAGGAAAGTTTATTTTTGCTGATGACTCTCATTCCAGTCACTGGATACTGTCTGTTAGCTACAGACTGAATTTCCATGGCAAAGGTCTTGACACCAAGATGGAAGATATCTAATGAGATCGACTATGCTCCCAGCCACCTCCTCGCATAAACCAGGGATTTAATCAACTGGATTTGCCAAACTTGAGCTGCTTTTAGACGAGATCTTCTGGCATTGTTTGGTCATTAATTCTAGACTCCAGGGTTAACGTGCATGATCACGTGAGCTGATGGTCAAACTGAAGAGTCACAATGCATGTCTATCCTGGAAAGTTGGCTCTGGTTGAATACACCTTGGCGAGAATCTCATGAAGGTGACGGGTCATTAAGTGTCCTGCCTAGAGTCATGTGCCAGGGTGCCCTACCACTAGGGGTACTGAGATGGTGACTTCATGAAGCTGGACAACTTTGTGGCTCTCCCTGCTCTGTGGCTACTATGTGTTTGAGATTCATGAAAATGACTGTTTCACTGAGTTCTTAACACTGGGGCTTGTATCTCCTAGCAACTCTCCAATTGCACATTTCAGTCTAAGTGGGAACTGTTTCCTTCCCCCACTTCTGACAAGCATTATAGACTTGGGGTAGCTTGGGTACTAAGGGCCAAGGAGGAGGAATCTGGTTTCCTTCATGACCTCACTTCGTAGTATGAGTTCCTAACCAGAGGACAGCGACCGCTAAATGTGCTCAAAAGGATCATAGCAAGATGAGGGCATCTAGTGGAATGATCTGTTCTCCACATCAGCTCCATGGCTGAGCTGGAAATTTGGCCAGCCTAGATTTCCAGAGCTGAGCCAACCTTATTCAGGCTTTGTCCGCATCATTCTTCTGTTCTAGGGTCTCTTGTTGCCCTATGGGATGGGATAAGGTTGTAGCTTCATCGGAATCATGCTGAGCATCCATCCTGAGATGGGACACTAAGAGATTAATGTTCAGATTCCAGCCAAACTCTGGCTCTTGACCCTGCAGGTACAGGTCTGAAAGAGGCATGGCCGCCTCTCCCCCGTAAGTGCCTAGCCGGTGATTCTATGACCTGAAGTACGCACAAGACCAGGCTTTGCATGAGCAAAAACACCTCACTGACCTTAACACTGCTCATCCAAAGATTCTAACAAATCACTCCTTAAGAGTGGTATAGTGCTCCTTGGCTATGAGGCCACAGAGGGTGAGTCTAGGGTGCCCCTTGCCTGGCTCAGGCTCAGAACCAATTGGTGACATCAGTTAGACATTCCATATCAATTCCCCACCTTCTGGTCTCAAAACCCTATTCCAGCCCTCTTCCAATCTGTTCGTCTGCTAGTTTATTTTCATTTTCTTCTAAAATCTATCTTTTTTTGCAGAGATTGGCTAGCAGCTTTTCTCGTCCACCATCTTGGGATGCCTGTTTTTCACAACTTGATCTACAAATTCAGTACAGTATCAATCAAAATCTTAGCAAGTTATTTTTTAGACATCCACAAACTTATTCTAAAGTTTGTGGAAAAGCAAAAGACCCAAATTAGCCGACACAGTATTAAAAGAGAACAAAGTTGAAGGACTGACACTACCGACTTCAAGACTTACTATAAAGTTACAGTAATAAAGACAATGTGGTAATAGTGAAAGTAGACAAAAAAAAAAAAAAAAACCTCATTCATCTGGGTGAGCTGTGAAGCACAAGGGCCAGAAAGCAGACCTTCATCTCAATCTAATACAGGTATTTGTCTATAACATATCCCTAGAGACAATCTGGCATGACTCTTCCTGGATCTGGTTTCACTTAGGCTCTTTCCTCAAATGCTGGGAGAACTTGCTGTTCCAGGAGCGAAATAGGATGGTTCTGAGAACACCTCTAGGGCATTTTCTGTGTGATTGGTACACAAGTGTTCTTGCTGGCCTTGCATGCTCCTCCACACTTGGTATTCATCCTCGGAGGCATCAGCTGCTCAAGCCGAAGCCCTGTGTGCACCCAGATGCCTGAAAGAATCTGTCCACACAAACGATGGGATAGAAGGTCCGTGGGACCCATAGAAATTTCCACACTGGATTCTAACTGGAGAAAGCCTAGCAATATCTCCAATGCCCAAGGGCGGAGTCTCCTGTGCCCACTGAGAATCTGCCTCCCTCTCCTCGGGGTCTCTCTAGTCAGATATCCACGATCACAAGCAGCTTTGGGGCTTTTCCTGTACTTAAAGTTGGAGCTCCCAAATGACAATGACACCTGTGGCAGGTTATTCCACCTGGGTCTTCCATTGAATGGGTCTTCCATTCTCAGCTCCACCCTTGGCCACTCAGCCACAGCTTTTCAGCTTTGGAGGATGGGATCTGGGAGATACAATACTTGGGTTGAGATGGACTTGTAAAAAGAGTTCATTCAAATCCGAGGGATGGACACACTGGAAACTCAGACTTGGGGTGGGGAGGAGGGGGACAAGGGCAACATATGTAACCTAAACATCTGTACCCCCATAATATGCTGAAATAAAAAAAATTCATTCCAGGTGGGAAGAACTGCATGTATTATGATCTAGGCTATGACTTAAAAGCTGTTAAGCTACGTATGCTTTTCTGGCTTCTCCCTTTTTCTTGGTGCTCTTGGCTCTGTCGGAGTTTTCCAGGAGTCTCATGGAAAAGCTTTTTCAGGCTGTATTGAGTAGGAATCATGATTCTGTCTAGTTATTCAAAGAATAAACCATGAAAATAGCTTTACTTCCCTGCATTCATTTTCCCCTGCTTATTAGATCCTGGCCATCTTGTTAGAAGTACAGCTGCATCCTCACTGGAAGCCAGTGAGGAAATGCACTTGGCATCTGAGCACAGGCTGAGGCTCGGGGCATAGGGCAGCATCCGCCAGAGACCTTGGTGTGGGAAACTGAACCTCAGGCCCTGCTGTGTAGAGGGAGAGGGAGCTGTTGCAGGCTCACCCGACCAATCTCCCAGGATCCGTTTCTCCTGAGAAATCCTGAACTTGTGTGTTGGGTGAGAAGGGATTTGGCAACTGGGGGCACAAATACAGTAATCTGTCTTGGGAATGCTGTATTCCAACATACATTTTCTTGGGTGTCCCAGTGGGGCACCATGGTTCCTTGATCAAGTCTCCATCTTCAGATGTGGGAGCCTCCTGTCTGGGTAAGGTCCTTGCTTATGTCAACACTGTCCTGGGTTGCAGATTCCACCTCTGGTTGTGTAGGGAGACACTGTCACTAGGTCACTTGTGTCAGAAAGGGACCTGGATAGTGAATGAAGCGACTATCCTTGGTTGGTCTCAGCTTCCCTGATGTAAATGCAGGCTCTTGATGAGCAAGATCCTTGTATGGACCTAGTAGGAAATTTTCTATCAAAAGGTAAAACATTGCAGTAATAATAGCTCTGAACAATCTATTTTCCTATAGAAAAGAAACTTATAGCCGTGACACCCAATAATTCTGGATGTACCAAGTGGCATGTACCTCCAGGTACAGTGCCTCGAGAAGAAGCCACCACTACTTGGGAATATGGAAAAATACACATGATGTTCCATGTTGCTTTGTCTAAGCTCCCTGCCCCAAATGTTTGTCCCAAAACTCTCTGAACCTCTCCTCTTCACTGGGCTTATTCAAATAAATAACAAATGCCCTATCCTGCATCATTTGAAAGTAAACACCAGTTTACATACTTCATGCATCCTACTCCTGAAGGAACAAGCCTTGAAGAGTTGTGCTTCTGTACAGCAGCATTGAGAAGCTTCATGGCAGACACTTTGCCCAGTGAAACTGGTGAGTCAACCACTGAAGGTCTCTGAAAATGGCTTTAAGGTCAGACAACAAACATCTAATCAAAGTTCTTCTTAAGTTTTAGACTGAGTTTGTGGTGCTTGAACCAAGATCTGCACCTTCCATCCCCCTCAGCTCAGCATGGGGAGAGAACCCCATCCCAGCATAGGACAGCCAAGTGCAAGAGAACCCCTCTACCTGGCTCCCAGTTGGAGGGCTACTTCTCAGGAACAGGTGGGATGTCGGTGTTTCTCATCCTGCCCCTAGCAGGAGGTTGAGCTCCATGAGTGTGGTTAAGAGGAAGGGGGTGCCCTTCCACTGAGCCCCCCATTTGTGGGAAAGAGACCCTACCTTGTTAGGTGCTGCTGAGAACATTGGGGGGCTTACAGGGCAGGGGGTTTCATGCTGAGAGGCAAGCTGGGGATGCCTGGAGTTGCTCTCAACATGTAAGTTCTCATTCTCAGCTTCTCATATGGGTGAGGGAAGCTTGCCGTTGTCCCCATCCCTAGCACTAGTCATGGCTCAGTTTTCCTTAGCATTGAGAAAGGAATAGAAGAGTCCAAATCCTCACCCCAGGGAACTGATCTCAGATGAATCTGAAGTTCAAGCCAAGAGCATTCTCAGACATTGGAGGTTATGGAGAAGGGAGTTAGAGAGTTTTAGTCCCATTGGAGACGTGGGCTCAATTGTAGGCTGAGGAGCCTGGAGCAAAACAAGATACCTGAGAAGGATTCTTCTTGGGATCAGAACTGATCTCATGTTCAGAACTAACACTACATGCGGGTAACCAGAAGAGAGGGAATCGTCCTTGGTGCAGAGTAGGGCTCAGTACTTGATAACTAAGTTTTAGATAAACCCAACCCAGGTGTATTTCCAAGGAGACATCTATGTCACACAACTCAAGAGCTCAAGGGATAGAATGGCTGAGACCACTGCTGTAGAGTGTCTGAGCTTTGCTTAAAGCTATGCTTGCCAAGCTGTTCTATCTTCGGGGTTGAGCCAAACGCTTCACACCAAGAGGTGGGGACCCTGAGCTTCGGTTACTGCCTTGCTTTCAAGAGGCATTGTTGAACTCGCCCTCATATCAGATTGGCAAGGAACATCCAGGAGAACCAGGATGGTAACCTTTGGGGACATCAGTGTTCATAGTCCCCAATAAATCCATTTTATCCACTGATCCTCAAATAAGAATACAAGCTTCTAAAATACCTGCATTGCATCATAGGGAGGCAGAGTGGTTGGCCGTGGAGATTTGGGGATTAGAGAAACTGGGCATTAAGGAAGAACAGCTTTTTCTACTCCTACAGCTACCTGGAAGGAGACTAAGGACCTTTTTATCCTGTCCTTATCCTGTTAGCTTGAATATATTGTAGATCCCTGGAGGTCCAGTCAAGGGATTACTCTGGAGGAAGAAAGGAGATGCTCGAATGTTCCTTTCCTGTGGGACCATTCAGTGGGGCATGAGCCCCATTGAGTATCCTCTACTCCTGAGTATGTGATGGCACAGTTGCTATTTAATGCCTCCGTTAGCCCCAAAGCACAAGAGAACTAGAGCTGACCAAGAATGAAGTGGACTAGCTTCCCGATCTGAGGTTAGAACCTCACAGTAAAACTGAAAGTACTTAATAGGCTTCTTTAGCTATTTCTCCAGAAGTGTTTAAAACATCAGCCTTGAAGGTAAGATGTAACAGTAGAAAGCAACTGAATGTGCCTTTATTCTACTCCAAACAAGTATCCTTCATTAAAAACAAAACCATGTCAACCTGGACTTCCTGAACCCAGAGAAGATGGTCTGAGGCTTGTAGCCACTACCAGGTTTTTAGCAATTGGCCAGAAAGGTCCAGTTTCTTCATAGTGCCCAACTTAGTTTTGATGTGGGAGTCTCCCAGGGCAGTCAGCAAATTCCAGCACACAGACTCTTTGTCACTAAAGGTACTGTGTACCACCTGTGAACCTGTCTTTCTCCATATGTTCTGGCTGACAGCTCCACGTGGAGGTGGTTGTGTAGACAGCACCTTCAAGTGGGATCATTGTCATCACCTCCAAGCACTTCTACTGTAGATCTGGAAGGAAAAACCTTAGGCACACACTGGCCCCTCCCACCATGCTTGCCAAGTTTTCATGACAACCACCCCAGAGTATGCAATAACCTGGACTCAAAGTCATCGGTGGTTCTTGATCAGGTTCAATACTCCCTGGCAAGACCCCACGTGGGTGGTGTGTATTTTTTCAGGCATCAGACCTGGGGGCGCATGCCAGACAGATTATCACTGAGGCGAAGGATGATCACTTGAGATGAACATCTATGCATTCAAAAGTTGCCTTTTTCCTTTGACTTATCTGTGGGATAAACCTTGACCCTTAAATGGTTTAACTAGTACTTCGCCTGATTCCTTTACATTGAATCAAGTTTTTTATCCAAACAAATATCTCTAAATCCTTTGACCTAGGTGTACCACATTGTCATCTCCAGAAAGGTTAGAGATCCTTAATCTTAAACCAAACGTGGCTCCAGGAAGGACTGACCCAACAGCACATGGGTTGGATGAACTCTGATGGGGAAGGCCAGGAAGCAAATTCTAACAGAAGGAACAGAAAAGTGGGTTAAAGCTTGTTCAGTGTCCAGTAGTAACTGGCAGCTACCACTTGGGCTGCTCTTCAGAATGGTTCGAGTCTGGTCATCTGGAAGCCAATCTCACCTCCACGTGTCTTTCTCTGAATCTATTTCAACCAAAAGTAACTTAAACTTCAAAGGCTGTTCCAGATACCTCAAGACAACTTTTCAGTTTTATAAGCGATTCCAAATTCGCTTAGTAACTAAAGCTTCTGCTTCACTAATCATTGGTATTTCTTCCTATGCTGCAATCACTTCTGGCAAACAGGAGGCTACTCAATCCTCATTACTTAGAGGAGTGACTCTCAGATCTAGAGATCCTTGAGGGACTCATTATTGGCTGCCACGGGCACCTGAAAATGGTAGGTTATGGCTGACCTTGTACAAAATCAGGGGCCCACAATGATATACTGTCTCTCTGCTTAGAATAACAGGTTCCACAAGAGAGCCCATGTGCCACTCGACGTGGGTTATATGGTCCACAATATCTATGTTGCTGCAAGACTCTTATTACGAAAACAAGTGCAAAACAAGCTACAGGCAATAAATACTAGCTGTTGTACACGTCCACAGACCTAGGTGAACATTGTGTTCTCCCCAGAATGTATTAAGGCAGTGAAATTGTGAATGTACACACCTTCCAATTCTAACATGTCCCCTTCACGTACCTGAAACATTGGGGAGCTCTTCCTGAATTTCAGTTTATGTCAGAGTATCTACTCAGCATCTATTACAGAGCCTTACTTGGACTGGAATGGAATAGAACCAGCTGAACAATGTAAGATGGAAAGGATCAGAAGGAACTATTAGAGTTGTTTTTTTAAAATATGTATTACAATGAAATTCTGAAATTCTGACTAACAACCGATGGGTGGTGGGGAATGCACACTGAAACCACAAAAATATTCTGTGCCCGGACTTTCCTCTCCTGCTCTAACATGTATTGAGCGTTCTTGCCCAAACCTAGTAAATCTACATCATGATGGTTACAAACTTTCCAACTCCATGGCTCTTTGCAGTGTGACTTGTATTCTCTTTGGAGGGGGAAAAATTCCCTGCTCTTAATAACCAAACAATATTGTCTTAATGGCAATGTTGGAAACTGTTAAGACAAGTGAATAATCTTTTCTAAGGCTCACAGGACTATAAATTAGAGCACACAAAAAATAAACTCAGGAGGATATACTACATACATACAGCTGCTTTTTTGCTCTTTTCAAGAGCAGCCTTTTGCATATCGTGCCTCAAAGTGGTTTGAAAAATGTGCAAAACAAAATCATGCTTTCTGGTTTAATCCTACTTTGAGTTAAGAACTTTAACAATTATCGTGAAATGAATATGGTCCCCTAAACACAATAGATGAATTATCTTATATTCACATTCATGTGGTCGTGATTGGGAAACAACCTTAAACACTTTAAGCAGCAGAAATAAACAAAATAACTACAAGTAGAAATAATACTGAAAAAAGTACCTTGTGTTTTATCCTTCAGTCAAACCAGCAGTCTCAGGTTATTAAAACTAGTTTGTATATTAAACCATGTGTTTGGGGGAAGGAGAATTAACAGCCTATCTTTGCTTTAAAATACTTCATTGAACTCCTTCATAATGCGTGAAGTTGAGTAAGTTCCTTCTTAGAAATGACTTCAACAGCTCTTGTTTTAAGAAGTCATTCATACTACCAAATGTTTAGCTGCCTTCTTACCAGCTAGAATTAATGGTGACTTGTGAAATGTCTTTCCATTTTAAACAAGTGTTTCAGTACTCGAACCCATGGAGCAGCAGGTACCACTAGGGGTCTGAAGGTAACATCTGTGACCCACCAGTCTGCATGGCCTGTGAGCAGATACGGAGGCCAGAGTTCAGCTGTCAGTAGCACCATAGAATTCACTTTCGAGGCTGTTTGCCAGTGCAACCATAGATGCGTCCTTCTCTTGTATTCTGGTCCCACCGGAAACTCCTAAGACCCTGTTCCTGTGAACACATTGGGGCATGATGTATCTTTAAGACAGGAGTAGAAAATTGTAAGAAGCAAGAATGCACTCTCTCCCTTCCTGCTTTTTGGGAACCCAGTCTTGTCCAGCATGAAACCAGAGGTGAACTCAGCCATCTGTCTGCAGGGAGACTTCTCCCATGGACCACACCACCTGGTATCAGTCCTGCAGAGATGCCACTGATTTGGTGGGTGACCCGGCCCTTGCTGCAGTTCTGGCCCAGGAGGCCAACAAAGTCTCCAAGGCAGAAATTGCCTCTAAAGGGAATCAATATAGTTGTGACAGACTCCAGGACAGGCAACCCCTCTGCAGAGGGAGGACCTACTACAAAAGTATCAATCCCTTCAGAACCCATCCTTTGCTCACAACTTGTCAGGGACGTTTCTTGTCCAGTTGATCATCTTTGTGGGGATTTCCGCATCTTGGCCTCTTTTGCTGTCCCGGGAATGTCCTTCTGATTTGGATAAGTGTGGTCACTTATGTGCATCTAACTTCCGGCCTTGGGTGCTCAGCTTTCACTGTTGGCACCAGGTCTCTATGACGTCCCGGTGAAGCAGATTAACAGGTGGCAGTTCAGAGGCTGATGGAGGAATCGATATCTTCTTCCTGAGGCTTTGGGTTTTCATTGTGTTCTGCCGCTGCCTTTGGCCAGAACTTTGTCATCCTAGACAGATGCTTCACTTGGTCCCCTTTGCCGAGGTTCCTGGTAACACAATGTGCTTGGTCAGTAGCCTGCTGATCCTCCAGTTTCTGCCTGTACTTTGTCAAATCTGGAATTTCTACATCCTTCCCCAGACTTCTGGAGTTCCACTCCATGCCTCTTGCATTTTCCACACTCAGAAGTGGAGGTCGATAAAAATTCTTCCAAAAATAGGAACTGTTAGAATTCTGAGTGCTAGAACTAAATCTGTTCTGGTGAGTCTTGGTTTTTTCAGTGGGAGTAGCTGCTGCTTTTCAACCCACCCGGAACCCTGGTCCTCATTTGACGACCAGCATCCCCACTCCTAAAGCAGGGCTGGGCAGCTGGCAGAGCCTCAGCTCAGCCTTTTCCCTGGTCGTGGCATCTTCCAAGTAGCTGGGATCCTGTGTTGTGGGCTATCTCCAAGTCCAGATTCCCTATCAAATCTGAAAATGTCCACAACATGCTACTTGGGCGGCTTCAGGCTCTTCCCCAGATGCCTCTGGAATGTAACAGCTGGTCTCTGTCCAAGGTAGCTGTGTGCTGCTGTTTCGGCACCTGCAGCCTTGGGAACCTCCTGCCCATCCCTCACCAGGCCGGGGTGTTCAAGGAGGTGCGCCTCTCCAGCTGCCTGGGCCCACAGCTCTCCTACCTTCCGTGATGATGTTCTTGACCTCTCTATACTGAGGGTCTTCTGCTGCAACACCTTATTCTTGTGCATCCTTTTGTTCACCCACGGGCTTCAGCTGGACCTCGGTCT
Organism: Indri indri; assembly: GCA_004363605.1. Taxonomy (NCBI): domain Eukaryota; kingdom Metazoa; phylum Chordata; class Mammalia; order Primates; family Indriidae; genus Indri; species Indri indri. The sequence continues at coordinate 4,344 of RJWJ010028208.1, read as the reverse complement.
CAAAGCTTTTCTATAGCTCATTCCTCATCTGCCAAGAGGGTACGTGTCTCTTCCAACTTCCGTACTGCTGGATTCAATCCACTTTCTAGTTGGCCCTGGATGGATGCCCATGAGCTCTGCCAGGTCCCCAGCACCAGGTAGCTCTTTAGACTCCTGTGGGTACTGTTCTTTCTGAAGTTCCTGAAGCAGCTCACGGGTCAGACCAGCCCATGTGCCAAGTCCCTTCTCCAGTGCCAGAATCACGCAGTCTTTCGCTCTGGTCTTACCCACCAGCCTGCTGACGCTGCCCTGCAGTTGTTGCGTTGCACCTTGCCCCCCACACCTGGTAGGTGGTGTGCAATTTCAGCTGCCTTGGTCTTGTTGGCCTATGAGGTTGCTGAGCGCTGCCTCAGCCTGCTTGAGTGGCTCTCGGATGAGAAATGACTTGGTAACTCAGTGCATCAATGCTAGATGTCTGTCCTGGAGGAAACTCAGGGATCAACCAATACCTCTCTGGGCACCACTGTTCCTTGCTTAGTTCTTCACCTGGACTCCTGGATCTACCTGGCTATACAGACATGACGGGGGCCTCCCAGCTATCTCGGGCACCTGCTGGTCAGTACTGTCCTGAGCTGTAGCTTCCCCCTCCTGTTGGATAGGGAGCCACCTTGTTGCCACTGGGTCACTTGTGTGAGACAGGTCTCATAGAGACTGTCGAAAGAGTGATCAACTTCAGTTTGTCTCGACTTTCTGATGTAAATGCACATCCACTGTCGGGCACAAGAGCCCCCACTCGGCCTGTGGTTACTTTCTTACTGGTGAAAAGAGCAAAAAGCATTTAGACTGGCCAAGGTCAAACTTCAGGTAGAATACAACTCTTTAATTGTACAACTCCCTAGAAATCCTTTCCTTGAAGTAAGGAATGACATAGCTTTGCATGAGCCCCCAGACACATTTTTCTCTTCTATAGTCACTGAACCCCTATGTGACCTACAACTTCTCTGGCCTTTTGGGTGTCCTGGAAGGTTTTTTTGTTAGAAGTCTTCAGACATGTCAAACCAGGCAGTAGCTCTAACTTGCCTGTGCCCACATCCAACAGTTGTCACTCATGGCTAGCCTTGTCTCATGAGTGCTCCCGCATCCTTCCCCGGTGTCCCTCAGTGCCAACTTCAGACCAACATGTTCAAGCCACAAAAATTGTAGCATACATTTAAAAAGGGCCTTTTAACCATCGCAATGCCTTTATTACACTCCCAAACTTAACAATTCCTTTTTCAATAACCCATCAGTTTTCAAACTCTAAGTGTCACCTGTGTCTTGTTTGAATAGGTCACTTGAATCAGAATCCAATAAGGTCAACACATGATGGTGTGTTTGTCTTGTGTCCTTTGAAAATGAGGCTCCTTTCTCCCCATCGTATACTCCTGAAAAGATGGTCGACCATCCTGCAGACTGTTCCACACTTGGCACTGTTCTGGCTGCATGCCCATGTTGACATCTAACATGCTCCTCTACTTAAAACCACCTCAGATCTATACTTCTAGAACGAACAGGCATTTTTTTCTATTCCTTGTGAGTTTTATTCTGGGTCACAGAGCAAGAGCCACTGTGGATGCGGGGGAGAAGAATCTCAAGCCAGAACCCAGAGAAGGTGAAGTTGTCTATTCTCCCGTGTCCGTGTGGCACTGAGGACTTGAGGTTAGGATAAGTGCCTGTCAATCACTGGGGCCAGCTCTGAACAGGCAGGAATTTGACCTTGTTGGACTCTGCAGTGGCAATTGTGAACTTGGTTGTAGCCTCACCTGAGTGCCCTTCCGGCTATTCGTACCAGGCTCCTTCTGTTCTCCCTACAATGAGTCTTCTCACTCAGCCTGGTTTCCAAGCAGAATATACTGCCCTCTTCCTCTGGGGGATGAGGGGCTGCATGTGGGTCACTACTTCTAGAAGAATCTCTCCCTTGATGCTGGATTGGTCTAGTTACCTGACAAGTTTTAAGTGAACCGAACCACCTGTTTCTCCACGGAGACGTCTACCATGCAACGCATGCCGTCTTGAGCCAGACTCAACCTCTCAGGTCACTACTAATCTTAAACGTGGTGTCTGCAAGGCCTCTGGACTGAAGGTTTCACCAGGAGCCTGGAGAGGGGGGAAGGGTTAAACTTAAGAATCTCTATTCCTGTCTCAAGCCTTTTTAGAGGCATTGCTGAACTGCTCTCCCTTTGAAGTTCTTCCTGAATGTTCCTTGCCCATCTGTCGATATGGGGGGATACGAATGTTTGCAGTCTCTACACCTGCTTCTGTCCGTTGGTGTCTAAGAAAGCTGGTGCCATCTCTTAAAGCACCTCATTGGCTTGTCATGGGGAGGCTGGCTGGCTGTGGTGACTACAGAAGTAGAAACATGGCATTTGAATGGTTGTTTCTAATGGTGCTTGGAACTACACAAAGGGAGACTAAGAATAATTCTGTTAGCCTGAACCTTAGAAGCCTAATTGCACCGCAATTCTCAGTGATTCCTAGATACCAATTGGGGTTTACCCTGTGGAAGGAGACGGGGGAAACTCTGCGATGTCTACTTGGCCCAGGGATGGAAGATGGCAGAGGACATCCCAAAGACCAGGTCATGTGAGCCACACTGTCCTTCTGGTCTTTGAAGACTGATCTCGGTCACCATAGGATGCCTTTGAGGGCTATCCTTCCGATCACAATGAGAGATGGTCACTGACACACTGAGGATGAAGCAGACTGTTACCCTGATCTGAAGCTGGAAATCTTGCAGTGTGATTAAAAGCACATGGGTACTTAGTAATTTCTCTAAAAATTAAACTTATATGGAAACATTACCACCTAGGATGCTATTTAAGCCTCCAAGCATTTTTCTCATGAGATTTTACTCACTTTGTATTCTGAGTTGTCCTGGCTCCTTTTAGTATGGAATGGTCTTGAGAGACAATCTGAGCTCTAAATATGTGCACTACAACAGACAGTTCTGCACAACTTTATTAAAACTAGGTATCAGCAGAAAGTCAGATACCTAGAACAGACACTCTTAACCCAGGATGAAGGAAAATTTGCATCAAGAAGTCTTTTTTTTTTTTTCCCCTAATCTTAATTCTCACTTTCTGGGGTAGCACTAAATAACAGTGGCTGTTGGCGTGTCGATGGTGGATTTAGGACCCAGAGAAGATGCCAGCTTAGGTGTCCTTATGGTAACCATGACAAGATGGGAGATCCCAGTGATATGGCCAGTTATTCCCCGCTGTAACCTCCTGGAGTGGTCCAGGAATTTGACCAGCACAGATGTCACTAAGTTAAGCTTTAGCAGAAGACTGCCTGCAATGTTTTGGCTTCTAATTCCAGCATCAAACCTCACCTAAAATGATGATGAGGCAAAAGATCAAGCCAACATAACTTTGCTAATTATGAACTAGGAAGTTAAAACACATAGAACTGGTCACTGCCAGCTAAACCCTCATGTCATGGTCTATGAGATACTAACTACTCCATTGTTTATCTTAAGATGAACGACTTGTGTTGATAGGGTCAGACTGAGAAGGAGTCAGAATGTCTTTTCTAGCAGCCCAAAATCTGTTTCCCTGCATGGTCAGAAGCATTTCCAAGTCTTTTCCCTTGGGGAACGGCATAAACAATGCACAGTGTTCCTTCTCCACTTTTACATACAGCTGTAGGTCCCGGGTTGCTCAGGATCTGGCTGTCCATTGGAAGGGTCAATCTTAAAGTTCCTAAAACCTGCCCCTGTTTCCCACCCTCTACTCTTGAGTTCACTTGACCACATGTGGTTTTGCTTAACTGTAGGTCCAGAAATTAGATTATCCTGACTGATTTTGATCCAAATACGAATTCACTAGAAATACACATGGCGCTCTGCCCCTGCTCCCACGCAGACCTCAAGCCCTGAGCCCCTGCTGAGGAGCAGACCTCTAATCCCAACTCCACTGAAATCCTAGATCAACTTAGCTTGGAGCAAACAGTCAGTTCCTTGCTGAGCCTGCAAGCTTCTCAGAAGTTCTGCAGACAGTACCAAATAGTGTGTGGGGAGGGTTCGTACGAAAACGGATCTCAGGTTTCCAGTGAGAAGTGTGGTCTTTCTTAGCTGTTTGAGGGTTTATTCTGGTCATTGAGAGCAGACAGGCCTGGAAACTTCAGTTCTAGAAATCTCTCAGGTCTACAGTGTGACCTTTTGAGACAAAGTAACCAGTAACTTGACCAAAATTAGGGTACAAGCTTCATTCTGGAACAACTCCAATTTCTTCTATGCCATTGTCTTTAGATTTTTGTCTTTTTTATCTGTAGAAGACAAACATAAGAATGACAACTTGTCTACCAACAAAACTAGTCTCTGTAAAC
>RJWJ010028207.1:0-21578 GCA_004363605.1 Indri indri | reverse complement strand
ACCATCAAATTGGTAGTAACTGAACAACACATAAGTGTACATATAAGAATAACATCTATTGGATGTCGGGTAGGGAGGGAGGGGGAAGGGGGAGGGGCGAGGGGGAGGAGGGGATGGATATATGCATACACAAAGAGTGCAATGCGCACCATCCGAGAGATGGACACACTTGAAACTGGGACTTGGGGGGAAGGGGGGGGCAAGGGCAACATACGTAACCTAAACATCTGTACCCCTATAATAACAAACAAACAAACAAAATAAATAAATGCTAAGAAACAGTGGAAAAAAAAAAGAAAGAAAGGCAATGTGTTCAGTCACACTGATCTAGTTCAGCATACTGGCTTCAGAGTCACACTGATGTGGGTTGAAATTTTGGCTGTCCCACTTAATCACTATGTGATCTCGGGAAAGTCAGTTAATCTCCATGAGCCTCAGTTTCCTTTTCAGCAGAATGGCAGTGAAAACTATAGGTACATCATGGGTCACTGCTATTGTGAGGATTGAAGGAAATATTATATGTGAGGTGCTGAGCATAAGACTTGCCTGGCACACAGTGCTCAAAGGGATTTAGCTGCTATTATTATTAACCTTTCCTACAGCACCTAGGACAGTACTGAGGAAGCCTAATTTGAAGTAATATTAACAATGAGCTCTGTGATGTATGAGTTGCCATTGAGTCCCAGAAGAGTCTTAGAGTCTTCAGAAAGAATTGCAGAAACTAAAGTAAGCATCTTCTAAGCTTGGAGACTGACATTTGGAAGCAGGCGTGCATGACTCAGAGTCAGACTGACCCAGAGGCAGAACAGCCCACGACTGAACTGTCTCGAAGCACCACTCCAGATGGATTTGGTGGGCATGAGCAGGACCAGAAAGCCAGCTCTGTAGCCATTGTAAAGGCTTTCCTCCCAGCAAGCCAGTGTTTTAGGAGGTTCAGACACATTGGTAATGTTTCTTTTACATATTTGACCTGAATGAGGTTGTATAGGATAGTGACTAAAGGCAGGGGTTCTGGAACTACCTTCATTTAATACTGCTCTACCACTTACTTGCTATGGGAGATTGGGTAAATCACTTAACCTCTCTGTGCCTCAATTTCCTCATCTTTGAAATGGTATAATAATAGCCTCTACTTCACAAGGCTGTTGTGAGGATTAAATGAGTTCATACACATAAAACACTAGGAACAGTGTCTGGTGCATAGTAAGTCCTATCGATGGGCTCACTGTTGCTGGTATTCCTTTTATTATTACTGTCCTGTTGACTTGTAGCTAAAGGCCTTTCCAATGGCTGCTTTGCCCAATGAGATGATGCTCACGTGGGTTGCTTCTTGTATCTACTACTGTTACTGCATAACAAATGGCCCCAAAACGTTGTGGCTTAAAATAACAATCATTTTATTAGGCTCACTTGCTCCTTGTAGTATCAACTAATATGAGTGACATTCAACTGATATATGGGCTTGCCTGAAGAATCCAAGATACCTTTTTTCCATATCTGGTGGCTATACAGGGATGACTCAAAGATCAGGACTGCCACCAGAGCACTTTCACCTGGCCTCCCCTTGTAGCTTGGGCTTCCTCACAGCATGGCAGATTCAGGGTAGTTATCCTCTTTACACAACAGCTCAGGGCTCTAAATATGAATGCCCCAGTGGGTAGGCAGAAGCTGCATGGCCTTTTATGACTTAGTCGTAGAAGTCATGCAGCATCACTTCTGCCACAGAGCTTGTAAGTGATTAAACCAGGATTTGAACCCAGATATGTTTGGCAGCAGAGTTTGTATTTGAAATGAGTTTTTCTCCTTGCTCTAAAGTAAGATGGGATATGTAGAAAGATGTCTCATTTGTATGGTGCAAAACTAACTACACATGACAATTTTCACTGAAATTATTCATTTGGTTTCCTCCCATGGTCACTTTATTACAAATAAATACAGCTGATGTCTCCAATGCATGTGATATGATTTTGAGAGAAGGGAAGGAAAACAAAGGAATTCCTTTTTCTCAAAGACCATCGGGTTTATTCTTGCTCCCAGAGAAGTTGTAGTTTTCATTTAACTCAACAGGAAAAAAAGGAAAATACTAACCATGAGCCAACTTGAGGAAGCAGCAGTTGGGAGCCACAAAGACATTTCTCTGAATTACCCAGTGTTATGTTTAGGGGGAAAATGAATTTATTAAAATGCAAAAATATACAGTACATGTTATGCTAAAAGTGCCTATGGTGTAATTTAAATTTAAGGATGCTACCAAAAAAAAATGAAATGTGGAGCAGTACCACTGGTTTTTATACCTTCTGATTGGGTCTGCCCTTAATACAATAATTATTCAATCATTGTTTAAAGAGATCAATGATTTTAATATGAGTGATGTCATACATAGTGCAATCTTTAGAAAACCAATCTGTCCTGCTTTCTCACATCCTTACTTCCCTATACCTGCTTTTGTGATCTCAACTTGACCTCTGGTCCAGTTAGCCCTCCCTGGCTTCACCGCTTTTCCTGTTCAGAAGTAGCCCAGCACTCCAATAATCGTTTTGCCTATTACCACACATCTCTTGCCTTTTGTGTTTTCATGGGACAAAATGCTAACTCTGGGAATCTGAATTATCTGGGAAGCTTCATAAATCAGAAAATTAGACCCTACCCGTAATCAGCCTACACTGTCTCTAGGCTTTAAGCATTCCTAGTGGCTTTTAATTCTCCCTAATGTACTTTTTTTATAAGGAGTATTTATATTTTTCCAGTAACCCTCCCATTCTTCTATAGGGGAAAGTAGCAAATGTGTCCTATTAAAATACAAAACAGCAAAGCTGAACCATGTGACATTTGAATCCCAGCATAACCTGGGTAAGGATTCAAATACTTGGAATCTAAATCAGGATGTTTAGCCTGGGTGCTGGGCCACTTCTGAATAGGAAAGGCAGTGAAGCCAGGGAGGGCTAACTGGACTGGAGGTCAAGTTGAGATCAATAAAGCAGGAATAGGGAAGTGGGGATGTGAGAAAGTGTGATAGATTGGTGGTGGTGGCCAAAGAATGAGATAATAGAGTTTCCAATTTCAGGGGAGAAGTCAACAACAAATATGAGGGCCTCTGGAGTGTAGAGCTCATGGGAACCAAAGGAGTCAGAGAGCTGTGAGACCAGGGTGATGGGTGGGCTTTTCTACATGAATACTGTCCTGTCCTCCTTATGGGAGGAGACAAATAAACATGGTTACAAAAGGCAGTTCTATTTGAAAATAACTTTAATTCCATCAATTTGTTATTCCAGCGCATGTTTGTAAGACTTCCAAAGAAAGGTAATATTTATTCATTTCATGGCCTCATTTAACTGATGTCTAGAGACCTGGGAATGTTGGGGTCTGAGAAGCTTGTTTCCATGTGAGCAATGGAGTGCCATGTGTCCCTTTGACCTACCCCATGGCAGTTTCCTTGGATAATCTTGCCTCATCCCTTGCTCTCCTCATTTCTTGACACAGACCTGGGGACATTACAAAAATGGAACAAAAATAACCCAAAGAATCCTTGAGGAAATAAAAGCAGGGTTCCAAGACCAAGTTGCAGTTTTTCTCCCGTCACTGAGTTCACCCTGGATTTCTGCCCAGCAATGCTTCCCCTTCTGTTCATCCTGCCAAAGAACAGGACTTTAGCATTATAGGTCTTCATAGACAACTCCTTCTAGAGCTTCATTCCTGGATATGGATTTAGGTGAGACCTTGTACAAGGTCCTGAGCTGGGTATACAGAGATGATTAAAAACACAGCATCTTCCCTCAAGGAGCTTACATAGTCATGTGGAGAGTAGAGAAAGTGGCATGCTGAAACTGGTTTTTAAATGACCTCACAAGAGCTGGTCACTACATTTTTAGGAATTTTGAGAGCAGGTTGCTAAACACTATCACTATTTAAAATTAAATTATGTAAACCTATAATAAAACAAATTTTATTAAAAACAAAATAATTCATTAATTGTGAATTATTTTATGATATTTTATTATTTATGCAATTGGGATTATTTATATCTCTTTTATTTGTATGGTGGAAATAGTATATAATTGTTTGCTACTGTGCAACTCTCACTACTGTGTATTTGGTGGCATCATGCTGGTAGCTTGAAATTGACTATGGACTCATGGTGGGAGTATTTACACCATGGAAATTGGCAAACACTATAAATCAGAACTTTTTGCCACAGTCAGTTGTTAAACATTTACAAGTTCAATACTGGGATGGGCAGAGAAAGAGTTAGAGAAATGTCTCAGTAATAAGTACCATGATAGAAGTTCAAAGCAAGTTCTCTGTTGAGGTTGGGGAAATGTTCTAGGATGGTGATGACACTTGAGAAAGACCTTGAATGATGAATCAGATTTTATTAAGCAGATATTGATAGGCATGGTATCCTCAATAGAGCGAATAATGAATAAGGCCATGGCAGGGAGAAAGAATTGGACATACTTGCGCAATAGCCAGGAATGTATATTGCTGATATATAAGACCTCTGTAAGGCAGTAGTGAAGATGAGGACGGGAAAGCTAGTTGAAGCCTAAATGTGGAAGGTTTCTTGAGAGCTGTGATTTTGGAAGGTTTCTATACTAGGCACATGCAATAGGGTCAGAAGCAGATTAGTTAGGAAGTCACTGCTTCAGTGTTATGGAGATAACAAGGACCTGAACTAGGGTTCTAGCTAAGGAAAGAGAAAGGAGGGTCATGATGCAAGAGATTATTTATTTTATTTTATTTTTTATTTCAGAATATTATGGGGGTACAAATGTTCAGGTTACATATATTGTCTTTGCTCCACCCCAGTCAGAACTACAAACATGTCCATTCCCCAGACAGTGTGCACCGCACCCATTAGATATGAATATACGCATCCCCTCCTCTCCCCTCTCACCTGTCTGAGACCCAATGAATGTTACTACCATATGTGCTCATATGTGTTTATCAATTAGTACCAATTTGATAGTGACTACATGTGGTGCTTTTTTTTCCATTCTTGAGATACTTCACTTAGTAGAGTGGGCTCCAGCTCCATCCAGGATAATACAAGAGGTGCTAGTTCACAATTGCTTTTGTGGCTGAGTAGCACTCCATGGTATACATATACCACATTTTATTAATCCATTCATGGATTGATGGGCACTTGGGTTGTTTCCACATCTTCGCAATTGTGAATTATGCTGCTATAAACATTCGAGTACAGATGTCTTTTTTAATAGAATGTCTTTTTTTCCTTTGAGTATATCCCCAGTAATGGGATTGCTGGATCAAATGGTAGTTCTACTTTTAGCTCTTTGAGGTATCTCCATATTACTCTCCACAGATGTTAAACTAGTTGGCAGTCCCACCAGCAGTGTATGAGTGTTCCTATTACTCCACATCTACACCAACGTTTACTGTTTTGGGACTTTTAATAAAAGCCATTCTCACTGGAGTTGAGTGATATCTCATTATGGTTTTGATTTGCATTTCCCTGATGATTAGGGCTGCTGAGCATTTATTCAAATGTTTGTTGGCCATTAGTATGCCTTCTTTTGAATAGTTTCTGTTCATGTCTTCTGACCACTTTTTAAAGGGGTTGTTTGATTTTTTCTTGTTGGTTTTCCTGAGCTCTATATAGATTCCAGTTAACAGCCCTTTATTAGATATGCAGCATGTAAATATTTTCTCCCATTCTGTAGGTTGTCTATTTGCTCTCATGATAGTTTCCTAGGCTGTGCAGAAGCTTTTTAATTTGATCAGGTCCAATTTATTTATTGTTATTGTTGCTGTGATTGCCTTTGGGGTCTTCTTAATAAATTTTTTCCCTAGGCCAATGTATATAAGAGTTTTTCCAACACTTTCTTCTAGAATTCTTATAGTTTCATGCCTTAGGTTCGAGTCTCTTATCCACTGTGAGTTGAGTTTTGTGAGAGGTGAAAGGTGAAAGGTACAGATCCTGTTTCAGTCTTCTACACGTGGCTATCCAATTTTCCCAGCACCATTTATTGAATAAGGATTCTTTTCCCCATGGTATGTTTTTTGTCTGCTTTGTCAAAGATCACATGGCTATGTGAGTATGGTTTTATATCTGGGTTCTCAGTTCTGTTCCTTTGGTCCGTGTCTCTGTTCTTGTGCCAGTACCATATTGTTTTAGTTACTATAGCCTTGTAGTATAGCTTGAAGTCTGGTAAATTGATGCCTCCCAATTTGTTCTTTTTGCTTAAGATTGCTTTTCTATATGGGGTCTTCTCTGGTTCCATACAAAGCATAGACTTATTTTTTAGATCTGCAAAAAATGATTTTGGTATTTGAATAGGGATTGCATTGAATTTGTAGATCACTTTGGGTAGTATAGACATTTTAACAATGTTGATTCTGCCAACTCATAAGCATAGTATGATTTTCTATCTGTTTATGTCCTCTGCTATTTGCTTCCTCAGTGTTTCATAGTTCTCCCTGTAGAGGTCTTTCACCTCCTTGGTTAAATATATTCCTAGGTATTTTATTTTCTTTGTTGCTACTGTGAAAGGTATTGAGTCTTTGATTTGGTTCTCAGTTTGATGGTTGTCAGCGTATATGAATGCTACTGATTTGTGTACATTGATTTTGTAACCTGAGACTTTGCTGACTTTCTTTTATCAATTCTGGTAGTCTCGTGGTAGAATTGTTGGGGTTTTCTAGATATAAGATCATATCATCAGCAAAGAGTGGTAGTTTTACCTCTTCTGCTTCCATTTGGATGCCGTTGATTTCCTTCTCTTGTCTGATTGCTCTCACTAGGACTTCCAGCACTATGGTGAATAGAAGTGGTGATAGAGGGCAACCTTGTCTGGTTTCAGTTCTAAGCAGGAATGCTTTCAATTTTTCCCTATTCAGTATGATGTTGGCTGTGGGTTTGCCGCATATGGCTTTTATCATTTTGAGGTTAGTCCCGTCTATGACTATTTTATTAAGTGTTCTTATCATAAAAGGGTGCTGAATTTTGTTGAATGCTTTTTCTGCCTCTATTGAGAGCATCATATGGTCTTTGTTTTTACTTCTATTTATGTGGTGAATTACATTTATAGATTTGAGTATGTTGAACCATTCCTGCATCTCTGGGATGAAGCCTGCTTGGTCATGATGGATCATTTTTTGATAAGCACCTGAATTTGGTTTGCTAGGATTTTATTCAGAAATTTTATATCTATATTTACAAGAGTTATTGGTATATAGTTTTCTTTTTTTGTTATTGTTATGCTTTTCTCCTGATTTTGTTATCAGGGTGATGTTGGCTTTGTAAAAGGTTTTGGGTTTGCACACCTTTTTACTGCATTTACTGACTCATCACACAGGGTGTCGTCGATTTTCACCCATAAGCACCACCTATGGGCTCAGAGACTAATCTGGGCATGTCATTATCTAAAAGAAAATCAAAAGGTAAGAAGCAACAGCTGCTCCATATGGGAAGGAATCAGTGAAAGAACTCTGGAAGTATGAAGAATCTGAAAGTACACCCCTAAAAGAGAACACCAGCTCTCTAGCAATGGATACCAACCAAAATCAGAACACTGAAATGACAGACAAGGAATTTTGAACATGTATTGTAAGAAAACTCAGTGAGATGCATGATAAAATGGAAACCCAACACAAAGAAACCACAAAAAAATCCAGAAAATGAATGAAATATTCACTAAAGAAGTTGAAATATTAAAGAAAAATCAAACAGAACTTCTGGAAATGAAAAATTTATTTAAGGAATTACAAAACACAGTGAAAAGCCTCAAGAATAGGTGAGGTCAAGCAAAAGAAATAATGTAAGGGATTGAAGACAATACCTTTCAATTAAACAAGTCAGTCACAGAGATAGAGCAGAAAATAAGAGAAAAGAGCGAAGCCTACAAGAAATGTGGGATTATGTGAAGATGACTAACATAAGAATTATAGGCATCCCTGAGGGTGAAGAGGAAAATACACAAGAGTTGGATAATCTATTTGAGGGAATAACAGAGGAAAATTTTCCTGGCCTTGATGGAAATCTAGATATCCAGGTACAAGGAGCTTGAAGGATACCTGGGAGTTTCATTGTAAACAGCAAGATGCCATGACACATAGTCATCAGACTGGCCAAAATAAACACAAAGTATGCCTTCCTACAAACTGTAAGGTGAAAGCAGCAGATAACCTACAAAGGAAAACCCATCAGACTAACTGCAGACTTCGCAACTGAGACCTTCCCAGCCAGAAGGGACTGGTGGCCTATTCTCAGTCTTCTTGAACCGAATAATGTCCAGATTAGAATTTTATATCTTAAAAAACTAAGTTTATTATATGAAGGAGAAATAAACATCTTCTCACACTAATAAACATGGAGGGAATTCATCAGTACAAGACCTGCCCTCCAGGAAGTACTCAGAACACCGTTATACACGGTTCAGCACAGTAGACGCTCACTGGTGTAAAATCATCTGAAAGCTAAAGGTCAAAGACCAGATACCACAAAGCCTCAAGACAGAAAACAAAGCAACAAAGTTCAACTCAACAGGATGAACAGAAATCTGCACCACTTATCAATTATTTCAATAAGTGTGAATGGCTTGAACTGCCCACTAAAGAGACATAGGCTGGCTGAATGTATAAATATACACAAGCCAAGTATCTGCTGTCTCCAGGAAACACATCTAACCCACAAAGATTCATTCAGACTCAAGGTGAAGGGATAAAAAACAATATTCTATACAAATGAAAACCAAAAGAAAGCTGGCATAGCAGTTCTGATTTCAGATATCTTAGTTTTCAAATGAACAATAGTAATGAAAGAGAGATGATCATCATATAACATTGAAGGGTACCATTCAACAAGAAGATGTAACAATTCTAAATATGTGTGCACCTAACTCAGGTGCACCCAGATTCATAAAGCAAATTCTATTTGATCTAAACAAAATGATAAACAGCAGCGCCATAATAGCCAGGGACTTCAATACCCCTCTGACAGAATAGGACAGATCTTCCAAACAGAAAAATAAACAAAGAAACAATGGGCTTAAACAGAACTCTAGAACAAATGGGCCTGACAGACATTTACAGAACATTCTACCCACAAACCACTGAATATACATTTTTATCACCAGGGACATTCTCTAAGATTGACCATATCCTAGGCCACAAAACATGTCTCAGCAAGAGATATGTTAAATGTATATGTCACATGTCTTGGCTACAGTGTTGACTCCGTATTTTAATGCCAGCATTTTTACAATTTCTGCTGTTATCTGAGTGGTCTCTTAACCATGTGATAAAATAAAAAAATATATGCAGATAAAATGTATATTTTTAATGGAAAATATTGACAAGTGTCTTACTAGTAACTTTCTGATTCAACTTCCCTAAAGGAGATGTTCCTGATATCATTGATTTACATTCAGGAGGATGAATCACAAGATTTTAAATGTTTCGTATGACTAAACTAATTCTAGGAGCCGATGGCTAATGTAGTAGGCAGCTCCCATGACCATAGTTCCATCGCTTGACCTTTAGAAAATTAGTGTGGTAAAAGGTTAAAGTGGAGCGTGGAAAAATCTCTATCTCTCCCTCTCTCCTTGCCTCCTTCTCTCCCTCCCTCCCCCTTTCTTTCTTTAAAAAGTTTTTTTTTTTTTTTGTTAACAATACTTATGAAATCTGGCTGTGGAATCACGGATTTCCGGAGAGGTGTTTTGGTGTCCTCACCCTACCCTGAGAGGGAGAACTGGATCAAGTATCAAGAGCTTCTTTCTTGGGAGGATCATGTTCCCAATCTCCCTTTCTTTTCCTTCTCCCACTTTCTTGCTCTTTATTGAAAACCCAGGATTCTCAGCTGTGTCAAAAAGTGTCTGAAAGCTTAGCAAGGAAGTGCTTTGGAAAAACTCATGGTTGGACTTCAGCAAACTTGAAGTTGGCACATCAGGCACCCAACTCTCAAAAACATCAAGTTCAACACCTCACTTCTGAGATTTCTTAGGAAAGGCAGGTCCCTACATTCTTCCATCTTTAAAAATAATAGAAATAAGACTTCTGATGGCACCAATTTAAGATGGTTGTGCTTAAACTTGCTGAGGAGGTTTACATTTGGAAATTATATTCATGATGGTTTAGAAGAGTGTGTGGCCATACATCTTTTGAGTTTGAGGGACATTTGGAAGAGGTGGGTGGATGGGAACAGGGATACCTGAAGGTATCCAGAGGAAGCAACAGGGAATATTGGAGTAGATATTCCAGAGGTAGAGCAGGAGAATGTTTTCACTGCAGCATGGTATGGATAATGATGGCTGTGGGGTGGTGAGAAGCATTGGTGGTCACAGCTATTTCCCAGAGGGCAAGTGAATAATTGCTTTATTGCTTGTGGGCAACCTTTTGGAGATGATGCTAGGGAGAGGATATGAGAATGATCTGCTGGCCTGATACTCCTTTTGGAACTTGGTTCTGGGGATCTGACATCCTGGGCATGATTTTGCTTAGATAATGGGTCATTTTTAGAAGGTTACTCTGGCAAATAAACTGGAGGGGGGACAATAATGAGTGCAGAGAGAAGAGTTGGGGGACTATTGGTAACAGTCCTGGTCATAGATGATGCGGGCCTGGCTAGTGTGCTGATGGTAGAAATGGAGAACCTCAAAGTTGGAAGGTAATTGTGAAGACAGATGCTTAGTGACATGAGGGGAAAGGAAATTTAAGAATGAAATTTTAGAGAAAGGGCATCTGATACATTTATTTGATACCAGAAAGGGTCAGCTTCAGACAAAAAGCTGGGAACCATGGCACCAGAATTGAGTGACTTTGGGTAATTACTGTTTCTCAGTTGTGGTCTGTGACTGTCAGAGCTCACAGGCAATGGACGATCTTTGAACCCCATTTTTCCCTGAACTCTCCGGGAGCAGATGTGTTTTCAAATGTCAGTCCCTTCTGTAGTGGGCAGCAACCTTTTCCTCTTTGTATTTTTTTTTTTCTAAAGCTGACCCCAGGACCTCTCTCCACATCATTTTCTAACCTCTTGACCCGGTCTCCTTGGGGCTGCCCCCCGGAGAGGCCCAGAAAGCCTCAGCTGGGAAAGAGAGGCATGTTTGATTAGAGGAAAGCCCAGCACAAAACACTTTCTCTTCCATCTGTGTCGAGCTGGTTTCAGGAGCTATCTGCTCACTTCCATGGATAATTCAAGAAAATCCCCTTATCCTTTTTCTCCAAAGGTAACCCAGTGACAGTGTTCTCTTCCACTTAAGAAAGATGTGTGCATATTATCTCTATTTGTAATTTGGAATGCAGGCTTGACATCCCAATTCCCAGAATAAAACTCCCATTCCAGTGGAAATCTCTATATGACAGGATTCCTAAGCCTAGTAAATGGTGCAGTTATTCTAAGTAGCAGTCAATGTGATCGTTCTCAGGATGAGAAAAGCATTTGGACAGTGTTTAGGGCTCTGTCATAATCACATTGTATGTAAAGTGAGGCAATACCAAGCCCACTATATTAGAGCATGGTTCTCACCTGGGGACAGAGGGGATGCCTCTCAAACCCTGTGCCTGGATTGATAACTACCATATGAAAGTTCACCTCTTCCAATGTTGTGTTAGACAATGGAGAGAGTCACCAAGTAATCTGTAGTACATCCTGAAAACAGGTCTTTGACTGCCTTGTGTTAGTTTAAAGGTAGTAACTAGGGGAGCAATGGGAGAAGAGGAGGAGCTTGGCAGCAAGTAATATTAATGGAGGTTTTCTCCTCAGCAGGAGAAGTTGGGTGCAAAAGGGTGGCCTCTTAATCCTGGACATTCCGCAGACTTGGAGCCAAGCAAGCCAGGATTGGAATTCTGACTGTGTGACCCTGAGACTCAGTTTTCCTATCTATGAAACAAAGCATATAACACTTTCTTACAGTATGATTAGATAGCCCCATCCCATCCCAAACTTGTTCTTCCTTCAGTGCCTCAGTGCTCCACATCTCAGAAAATGGCACACTGTCTAATCAGTTAACTCAATTCCTAAACCCAGAAGGTGCCTTTGACGCCTTTCTTTTCCCTCCATGCATATCTAATTCATCAGCAAGTCCTGAAAGTTCCACCTCCAGAGCATAGCCCAAGCTTACCTACTTCTCTCCATTTCCTCTCACAATACTCTAGCCAGTACATGGTCATCTCTTACCAGGACTCTCATCCTAACTGTTCTCCCTGCACCCAATCTTGTCCCCGCCCAATCTATTTCCCAGGGTAACATTCTAAAAATTCAAATTGCTTTAAGATCCTCCAGTGTCTTGTCATTGCACTTGGAATACAATCCACACTCCACACTTCTTTCTGCTGGTTACAAGGGTCACCAATCAGACCCTGTCTGTCTCTCTGGCTTTATCTCCTGCACTCTTCCATCTGGCTCACTAAGTTCCAGCCACCCTCGTGACATTCTTCCAGTTGCAAGAACACAGGGGACTCTTTCCTACATGAGGGCATTTGTCTGGCTGTTCTCTCTGCCTGGAACACTCTTGTTCCTATGCCTACCCACCTCCAATCTTTGCATGGCTGGCTTCTGTTCATTTTTCAGGTCTCAACTCAGATATAACCTTTATCCTTGTCTACTCTATTGAAAGGAGCACCTGTCCCCTGGCAATCTCTATGGCATCATCCTATTTTAGTTTTATTCATAGCACTTATCCTTTATACGTATTTTTTTCATTTGTGTGTTTTTCATGTTTATTGCTGGTTTGTCCCAAGATCATAAATTGTATGACAACAGGGACCTTATCTTATTCCCATAGTTTTTTCAGCTTCTAGAATGGTGCCTGGCACATAGTAGGTACTCTATACATATTGGTTAGTAATAAATGAATAAATACAAATATGAATAAGATGAATGAATTTGGGGGAAAGATCAGGCAAAATAATAGAAGGGGAAATGATCTATAAACTACAGAGAACCATATTTTGTAGTTGTTTTCCTTTGTTCCCATTATAAACCTGGCACTGCCTCTTCCCAAGAACTCCTCTCCACAGAAAACTGGGAATGGGCGCTTCTTTGCTACTGCTCTCTGCCTCATGCTTTGGCCACCCATATGCTGCTAACTTGTTTGGTGAATTTTCAGTAGTTGCTTCTTCAGTGTCTTGGCCCATCCGGCATTTATTTTGGCTTAATTGTCCATCACCCCATTTTACATTTCTAAACACTGTAAAGCCTGAATTATTAGGTGAAAAATTAGAATTTACTTTAGGGAATAGTTTGGTTATCCATTCACAGTGATTTTCTGCCCTTCTGCTAGAGGGGCTGGTTTAGGTATACCTAAGGCCCATAAGCCACAGGCTTGAAAATGAGCTGTGTCAACAAAGTCCTTTATTCCTTCAAGGTAGATAAAGGGAATAGTTGATTCTCTCTGTCAGGGAATATCTTTTCAGAGAACAACTTAAAGACAAAATGCTATCATCTTTGGATAAACATTAAAAATCCGAGGGTACTCATTACAAGGGTGTTCCTTTTGCTTCTGGATGTTGTCTTTCCCCAAACCATTGAGTTGCTGAGTCACCTGCCATGGGCCTCTCCAAATAGTTAATCTTGCCTTATCTTTTTTGGCCAAACCAGTCCCTCACCCCTTTCCTAGATGTGCCAATTGAAGCAATGGCCATTGTTGTCCTGAGAGGTAATGAGGAAAGCTGGGTGGCCTGGCAGGCTCAACACCAGCACAGTGACAACAGCCACAGTGCCATGGTTGTCATCAGCATCACCAAGAGGCTTGTGTACTTTCCAAGGCTTTCCCATAAACTGGATTTCCTCAAGGAAGTTTGAAGAAGCTGCCTCTCCAGAATAGGAGAGCCAGGCTATTTTCTGCTTGCACAGTTTTTCTGTAAGGAAAACTAATTTTATATTTCCTAAAGCCTCTAACCTTTGATGTTGAGAAAACTCTAGAAATCCTTATTTCCAGCTCTCAGGTGTTTGCTGCTCAGCAAACAAGATTATTCTTGCTGTTGGTCTTGAATTTCCATTTACATTTCTTTAAACATATTTGTCTCATTTGTTTGAATTTAGATGTGTCTCAGGAATCAGATTTTCTTTTGCCTTATTCCTTTGGTGGTGATGGTTGTTACCCATGGTAAACCTCACAGAAAGACATGACATCAATTGCGGGGTTGTGTTCATTTTCCATGGAATTAAAGCAGAGAATACCACCAACCTCACGCAGCCCATGATTTGAGTTTACAGCTGCAAATTTCTTATAGCCTTAATTATGGTCTTTTATGTTTTTCATCTTTTATCACCTTTCAGATGACATTGTCAAAGCAATTAAGACTTCCAGGACCTTAACCATTTGAAAATTCCCTTCTCAATCTAAGAGACTGACAAATGACATTATTTATTTTGAGAGCAGGTTGAGTTTTAGCTTCCCAGTCAACACATTTGCAATCGTCTCTTGCCTTTTCACTGTTAATTTTAGGGATTACCATAGTTAGCATTCTTCCAGTCTTCACTAGAGAAATAAATGTCCCTCATGAAAGAGAAAGTGTGCTCTAAACCGGAAACTGCTGGCTAGCTATAAGGATTCTGAGGGTCAGGGAAACAAAAATCCAAATCCTTGCTAAAGCAAGCTGTTCTGATCTATTAATATTTGCCACAAAATCTCTCTTCACCATTTTCTCTTAGCTCCAATCTTGTATATTCCTAAACCAAATGCCTTATTTCTATGAATAAGAAATCCTCTTTTATAATGTGCATGTGCCCTGGCAGGCAGGATAGAACCTGGTCTGGCTACAGGTGCGGGAGCCCCTGCAGGGCTGAGGATAGCAGGGGGAATGTGTCATGCCAGAGCAGCTGGGGCTAGGAAAATGAAGGAGGTATGGCTGATGTCAGTACACCAAAGAAGGGAATAAATATATCATCATAAGGAGAGAAATGTTGAGATGCTACTGTGGTGACAGGGAAGAAGGGAGCTGGGGAAAGGAAGGTCAGAAGCCATTGGCTGAGAGCTAAGTGAGTGGGTGGGCCAGGGAACATTCTTGGTGGCAGAGATAGGGGGTATGACTTGCATCTTGCTTTTTATTTTCTTTTCTTGTCATGTGCATGGGAGAACCTGGCAACTGTATCCTGGACTGGGAAAGCACATGCCTTCCTCCAATGGTGAGCAAACTTTTATGCATGGGGAAGAATTTCAGAATATAAAATATTCCTCATTCTCATGTTTCCCCATTTGAAATGAAAATTGCTATATAGTCTCATGGCAAAAATGTAAATGCTTACAACTTAGCTTCCTACTTTATTGAATAACTTCAATGAGAAAATTGGCACTGCCTTTTAGTCACTGAAGTTAATGTCTGGACATATTTGAGGAATAGCACACTGGGAAGCAACCTTGTAACATTTCCTCCTGAGATGGGAGAACAGGCCATAGGAAGGACACAGCCCCCTCCCCCATTTGCCTGCAGGTCCTGAGTTGCTCATCATTCCTGAATGTACCAGGAGTGCTGGATATACTCTGAAATGGTCCCTGACTGGACGCTAGGACAGTTATCTCCAGAGTTCTGGAAAGTAGGCCTCATAGAGGAAGTGACATTTGAGAAAAGATTTATAGGAAGTAAAGGAAAAAGCACAGAGGATATCTGTGGTAGACTATCCCAGACAGAGAGAACCATAGCTTCAAAGGTCCTCAGACAGAAGCTTACCTGGCATATTTAAAGTACAGTAAAGAGGCCAGTGTGCTGTGGTTTCCAGGCACTATTCAGGGAGACAGGAGTGCTGCCAAGCAGGAAAAACCTTTGGCCAAAGGCGTTTTTCTCTGCTGTCAGTGACACCATCTGAGGCTGTGAGTGGGTGAGAGATGGAAGACTCGGGAGATTGAGGGTGACAGACATTAAAGGGAAGAGACATAGAAAATTAGGGTTAAAACCAAAGGCTTAGTAAATTTTAAAAAGTTTCTCTGTAAAAGACACTGTTAGGAGAATGAAAAGAAAAGCCAAGGCTAGGAGAAAATATTTGCATGTCACATATCTGATAAAGGGCTTGTACCAAAACATATATACAGAAACTCAACATTAAGTAAACAGAACAATTTTTAAAAAGGACAAAATATCTGAACAGATACCTCACCAAAGAAGATATGTAGATAACAAACACATGAAAATATGCTCAACGTCATTTATCATTAGAGAAATGCAAATCAAAATCACTATGATCTATGAGGCATACCTATTAGAATGGCTAAAATCCCCAATACTGACAACATCAAATGCTGGTGAGGATGCAGAGCAACAGGAACTCTCATGCATTTCTGGTAGTAGTGCAAAATGGTGCAGCCACTTTGGAAGGCAGTTTGGCAGTTACTTGTAAAGATAAAATTTAGTCACTTTAATGTAACTTCAGCAATCATACTCTTAGATATTAAGTGAACTGAAAACTTATGTCCACAGAAAAACTCATAAAATGTTCATAGTAGTTTCATTTATAATCACTAAAAACTGAAAGCAGCCAAGATGTCCTTCAAGAGGTGAATAAATAAACAAATGTGGTCTATCCATACAATGCTATGCTATTAAATGATAAACAAGAACAGACTATTGATACACACAACAACCCATATGTATCTTAAATGCTTATTGCTGAGTGAAAGAAACCGGTCTGAAAAAGCATGATTCCATTTATATGATGTTCTGGACAGGGCGAAACTCTAGAAACATAAAACAGATTGGTGGTTTTCAGGGGTTTTGGGAGTAGAGAGGGTGGAATAGGTGAAGCACAGGAAATTTTATTAGGGTGGTGAAACTATTACGTATGAAATTTTAGTGGTGCATTTGACAGTATGCATTTGTCAACACCCACAAAACTTTATGGCATGAAGTGTAAACCTTATGCATGCAATTTTTAACAATTATTTTGGAGATGGAAAAATCTTAGGATAGAATGAAGACCATGACAGAAGAATCCAACTGCATTATAAATATATGAAATAACCTCACTGAAGGGGATGGGGGAGAGATGCTGACCTAAGTAACTTTGGAAATGAATGGAGTCTTTAAAACTAAATGCAAAAGAAACTACACATAAGCACTTACGTCTAGTTAATAAACTTGTTTCCCACGGAAGTATGGATTAACAATTACGATACTGCTATATATGTATACTAGAATTGAACAACTAGGTAAATTTGTGGCACATGGCAGGAACCAGGAACCACTGATGGAGTAGGAAGTTTGCAGATAAGCAAGGCGAAGAAGCTAGAATGATATACGGTAATGAAATGGAGTTGGAGAGATCAACATGAACTCAGGTTTAGCTTAATACAAATATAGCTGGTCACACACACACGGGTTAGTACACACACACACACCTCCTTGCTCTGTTGCTGAGAGGGACTAGAAGCATTGTCATCCCTGTAGCACTGAGCATTCCTAGTGCTCGCATCTCAGTTTCTAATACCATCCTCCAATAAAAGGAGCCCAGGGATCCTTGGAGAAATAGCTTATTCTAGGACTGGGGCAGGAAATATCTAAGATGAACCTGGGGAATTTTGTAGTGCCAAAAACTAAGGAAAAATTTTAAAAATTATTGGTATGTATATGTCAAAGTGGCACAAGAGCCAAATTAAAGAATTCCCAATACCTAAAGCTGGAACAATTGAAGCAACAAAATAAAGTGATATTGGATTATAACCCAAATAATAAAGTAAATATCTATGAGTCCATAGTGATAAAAATAAATGATTGAATAAATAAATTGGGGAGAAAAGATAAATATTCCATGCAGAAGAATTATCTGGATATTCTTTTCTCAAGAGGTGAACCATAATTCCCCATTCCTTAAATGTGGGCTGGTCATAGTGACTTCCTTCCAACAAGTATAGTGTGGAAATAAAAGAATGGCTTTACGGTGGAGAAACCTTGCAGGCACTACCTTAGTCAGGCGATCCAAGTTAACATCACCAATGATGAATCACGTTCATAGTATGTTCCCTTGATATGATGGGATGAAAATGGCACTGTACCTCTGTGACCTTCCTCCCCAAAACCCATTGCCCCAGTGTAGCCATGAGAAAAACATCAGACAAATCCTAATATCCCCATTGAGAGGCATTCTACAAAATACTTGACCAGTACTCCTCAAAACTGTCAAGGTCATTAAAAAAAGAGAAGGCTTGAGAAACTGTCACAGCCAAGAAGAGACTCCAGAGACATGACCACCAAATGTAATGTGGTATCCTGGATGGAATCCCAGAATAGAAAAAGGACAGAGGTCATTAGGTAAAAATTAGGGAAATATGACTTTAATTAATAATGTATCGATATTGGTTTGTTAATTATTGCAAATGTACCATAAGAATGTAACTGAAAAACTGGGTATTGAGGGTGGGGGTACAGAGGAACTCTCTATGCTATCCTTGCAACTTTTCTGTAAATCTGAAACAATTATTAAATGTAAAAGTTTATTAAAAACAAACAAAAACAAAACCCAAGTAGGATTCTGGAGTCATATCTACCTAGGTTTAGATTCTGGCTCTGCCACTTACAAGCTCTATGAACTTGGGCAAAGTACCACATCTCACTGGGGTTCCATTTCCTCATACATAAAATGGAATACAAAGAAAACTGACCTGATAGGGTTTGTGGTGAGAAAGGTCATCAGACAAATGGGATAGCATATATAATACATGTGGCTATGAGTTATTAATAGAAAGCTCTCAATGAATGGCAGACATGATTAAAACTCACGTGCGCTTCTGCTCACTAATGGGGAGGCAGGAGCTTGTGGGGTTCCTGGGGTAGGCAGAAGTGATCAATAGGCCTTAGAGGGAACCAAAGCAGGGAAGAGGGCCAGCCAGGAGCATCTTCTGGAAAGCACAGTATGGAGCCAGAAAATGGGAATGCAGTTGAGATGAGAATAAGGAGCACAGGTCAAAAGTGTCCACACCTCGTGTTTAGTTTCTCTCCACAGTCTTGGGCATGGGAAGGCCACTTGTGCTTAAAGGCTCAGAGGGAGGATTGGCCATGTGAGGCAAGCTCCTTAATGCGGCACTGTCATTATCTTAATCAGTATTTCTCTCACCAACTCCCCCTTTTATTATTCTTTGAACTTTTGGACTGATTCAATCTTATGCTAACCTTTCCAGTGGAATGAAAATAAAGCCATGGATTAGAGGTCTGAAGATATGTTACCTATTGATATTATTAGATAGGAAATATCATTGGTAACATATTATCCAGTTCTGTCTTCGGAAATATTAAATAGTAGCCAGGTTCTCAAAATATATAGAGGCCAGGCTCCAAATTTGCATGTACAGAGTTACTCTTTGAAAATGAGCTTTACCAGTCCCTGCTTCATTAATTTTGTGGTGCTTACTTCATTAACTAATTTAGTTTTCACTTCATTAATTTGCCCAGAATCGCTTTAACTTTTTCAATGCCAGTAGCAATTCCTCTTCCACAACTATATGATGAAAATACGTGCTTGCGTTTCCCCTTCACACTTGCTCTCTTTCTTCTGCAGTCTCATATGCATACCACACTTGATTTCCCAACTTGCTAATTATCCGTGGGAAATATTTGATCTCATGTTTATTCTCAGTACCCTAAAGACAGTCTTCTAGTATTTTTTTCTTCTGTCTTTAGTTTTCATGCTCAGAAGCAGAGGCTAAAGAAAGCCTAAAATGTTTTGACTTTAAGATAAAGTCAAATCAATTGGATGTTTCTGGGAACTTTGAATCTGGATTCTTACCTCTTCTCATAAAGGAACTGTGTCGTATTGCTCTTTTAAAGTCACACTGTGCCAATCATGTAGTACTGCAGTCCCAAACCCCTAGGCTGCAGACTGGTAGTGGTCCTCTTAGGAACTGGGCTGCACAGCTAGAGGTGAGCAGCGGGCAAGCAAGTGAAGCTTCATTTGTATTTACAGCTGCACTCCATCACTTGCATAGCTATATCCTCCTGTCAGATCAGTGGCAGCATTTGATTCTGATAGGAGCACAAACCCTACTATAAACTGTGCATGGGAGGGACCTAGGTTGCATGCTCCTTATGAAAATCCAGTGCCTGATGATCAGAGGTGGAGCTGAGGTGGTGATGCTAGCACTGGAGAGTGGCTGCAAATACAGATTATCATTAGAAGAGAGGTTTGACTGCATGATAAATGTAATGCACTTGCATCATCCCAAAACCATCCCCCTGTCCTGGTCCATGGAAAAATTGTCTTCCATGAAACTGGTCCCTGGTGCCAAAAAGGTTGGGGACCGCTGATGTAGTGGATGTACAGCTACTATGCATGAAGCAGTAAATACTAGTAGGCAGGAAACCTCATCATAAAATCCAAAGCTATTAATAATTTGTCATAGGAGAAGGAAATTATAGAAAAGCTCAGAACCTGCACTTGAAGATGCCAATACAGACTCTGAGCTTTTCTATAGGATGTATGGCACTGCACATAGCTAAGGGAACACACAAAATAGGGAGAAGTCAGTTGTACAAATTTAGTGTTGCATAACTACATGGACTCTCTCTGTATGACAATAGCCACTCTGTGGAAAATGTGCTGGTATTCTTAGCTGTCAGGGGATTCAAGTTACCAAAGAACAAAAGGAGTCCCCCATTCTCTCATTAATGAACAAAAGATGTTATTCTTTGTTAGCAGTGCTGAGCCATGAGGGGTCTCGAGACCTTTGTTGGTGGGCCTTCATGATTTAGACTTAATTACATATTCTCTGTCACCGTTGCCTAGTTTTTTTTTTTTTGAAAGAACATTTTTAATGCAACCCACAGCTAAAACCAAAGGTTTCACTTAGTATAAGTATTCAATGAAATATCAGATGTTTTAAGAAATTACTGGGGAAAGCCCCAAATACCAGACTGGATGGGTGATTTGTCCGACCAAACAGGGCCTTCCCATTTGTGAAGTAGCCCAAAATAATGTGTCTCCCTCCTCAGGGATGATATTTTATTTTTAACCACCTAGTACATGTGGAGATACTCAACCTTTGTGGAATAAATGAGCCTATCATAAAACGAAATTTGATGTTTATTATGTATGTTACAGAAATTTGAACATTTAAAAAATTTTAAAATAATTTGTATACTGGCTAAAGACAGAATAAAGAAAGAATAACTAGCAATGTAATAAATTTCTATCCTGTACAAGTGAGAGCTGTTCTGAAGCAATGGTAGCTGCTTCATTTCCTAGGTAAGTTTGGTAATCGCAAGTCAGGCATTCATAATAAAGCCAGGCTCATCCCATTTTTCTTTGGTTTAAGACATTTCATAAGGCATAAGAACCTAATTACATAATAATTGGCTTTTGGACTAAGAATATATTCATAAACACAGTGAATTAATTAAGCACAACAAATTAATTTGATTTTTTCTGCTGTGGCTAATATTTGATATTTAATGCATTATGTATAAAATTATCAATTCCAAATTGTTACTACAAAATGGCAAATCTCTGATATGCTCCCTCAGGAACAAAAAAGGAGAAGTTACAACCGATGCCAAGGAGATTCAAGATATAATTTATGAATATTACAAAAATCTCTATGCACACAAACTGGAAAACGTGGAGGAAATGGACAAATTTTTAGAAACACACAGCCTCCCTAGGCTCAACAAGGAAGAAATAGAATTCCTGAACAGACCAA
>RJWJ010028206.1:0-21576 GCA_004363605.1 Indri indri | reverse complement strand
GCCCAGATGAGTGCGATGGTTGAGAAGTAAAGGAAGAGAAACAGGAAGAGAGCTGCTGGCCAGGAAGGAGCAATGAAGTCCACTCTGGGGAGAGGATTCATCTTCAGTGTCCATCCTTTGTATCCATGACATGTTGGCTAATCCTGTTCTAAATCTGTTGGCATTTTTTCTACTTATCTCAGCAGCCCAGATATGAAACGCCCTTAATTTTTATCAAGGACACAGAATTTGATCCCGATAGGTTTAACAAGATGCACAGTTGTTTATCATCATATATCACTCTCTATTTGTAACTTGAAAACATTTATAGGTCTCACCAGGAGGCTGTAAAATAACACTGCATAAAGATAATTAGGGCAATTTTATGTCATTAAAGTAGATAATATTAATTTTAGTGTCTTCGCTTTTGAATCAACGTCTTAGTGTGTACTTCGATTTTCCAAAAATATCTTGTTTAATACAACTAAAGAGACCAAGTGAGAAGATAAAAATATTTTATAATTCTGTTCCTACTGACAAGTTGACAGTAAAAAATGTTTTGAATGTGTGTATCAGTGTGTTTATTAGAGGTCTGAGGAAGGGGAGGGAACAGGGAGGTAGGTGTAGCTGAAAAGGAAGGGCGAGGAATTGAGCTGAAAAAAAATTGCCATTTGTTCAATGTCTGTTACACGGATAGAATAGAATGTTCATGATCTCTCACCTCTACCACAGCACACCACGGTGACCCTGTTATCCCTACTTCATAGATGAGCACACGAAGTCTCCGATTGCTTGTCTAAGATCGCACAACCACTAAGATGTGAATACAAAAGGCAAATCCACAAGTGTCTTAATTCTAAGTCGTGCCTTATTCCACCATGCGATATGTAAAATTACAAAAATCACCATGGCCTCATTCTGGTTTCTTAACATCAAAGGAATATGAAATGATAGAAAGAAAATAAGAAGGACAAGATAGAGGATCCTAAGAATAATTTTCAGAGAAATACAGAACATTTGGGTACAGAAAATGCACTTATAATACTGAATCCTTGAAGCTATGCGCCTAGCACTGTGCTAACATCCTGATGCACATCATCTCATTTAACCCTTGCAATGAAGTACAGTAAACTTCTGATTCTTCTGTTGCATTTGAGGAGACAGAGGCTCATAGAAGTTTGTGTTCTATTTAAATATCTATCTGAATATCAAATTTTACTCAGAGGGATATAGTTGCCTTTTAAGTAATGAGATTTCTTATGGGACTTTGAAATTTCTGGGATGAGATTTTACTATGCAAATTTAGTGAAGTAGATGCTTAATAATATTTGTTAAATTAGAACATTCCAAACCCAAAATGGCCACGATTCTTACCAGCCAGTCACTCTTTATTCCCTTGCCTCCATTCCCTAATATTTTAGAAACACAGTTGGCCACAAAGGAGAAAGTGGCACCTGGATTGAAAAGAAAATATTTTAGGAATGGGATGTACTGTTTTCTGTGGAGGGACCTCAGAGACACAAAATGTCTCCATTAAATTAATTAAATTAATTAATTAAGTAATTGGTACCACGTCCATGCTCGCTATGTTCAGTGAGTGGCTGCGACAACTCTGCACTTGAAAACAAATCTCCCTGGCCCCTCAGTTCACGTCCAAGTGCTCCGCTTCTCAGTTCCAGCATGAACAGGGGGCTTTGCCAGGGAAATGATAAACAGCCTGCCTGCTGGGGTTTTATGGCTTTCTAGCCTTAGAACAGCTCTTTATATCCAAGTAGAGCTTTGGATTTAGCGTCAAGCTTTGCCAAAGCCACATCAAGGAGAATCGTTTAACCTGAATAGTTTTCCATCTCTTTCCTACATCACCGGGAAAGGCTCTTGGGGCTTTCTTGAAGGGAGCATTGGACGAATCCCTGTGTTCAGCAGCCAGAGTTGCCCTAAGGTAAAACAGGATCAACACTGTTTGGATTTCATGTGCTTTATCATCTGACCATTTCTGATAACGACATGAAACATCTCACCTTCGTTCAGTAGGTATATAAGGGTGTTGGGTAGGAATTTTTCTACAGGATGTTCTGGTAAGGCTGAGAAGCCACCTGGATGAGCTCTTAAGAAGTTTGGACTCAGCAACGTGATTGAAATCCATCTTGTGCCTTCCTGATTGACTCATTTGAACTGCTGGATAGATTTTCTTTTTTAAAACTGCCTATGATTATGGGGTTTTTTTGGAAAAAATGAAGTTGTTAAGCTGGCGATTGTACATTTGCATCAAAGAATTTAGGAAATAATAACAAAGCATGGAAAGTTGGAGCCAGAATGAACAGAGAAAGATAACAGCTCATTTAACGAAACAGCAGAATCATCCCACTTGCTGTTCGCATGGCCTCGGCTAAAGAACCAGCTCATCGTGAAATGACTTCCCAGGAGAATAACCTATGTGGCCTTCTACCCTCCAGCAAGCAGTATAAATATATATCTGACATTTCTATTTTACACTATGGCAAGTAAAGAGATATATTAGATGAATAAAAGACAAAACAAAAAAACAGAAACAAATTAAGTCTGCTCAAAACCCTGTTAATTTTGAAATTCCAAGATTATCAGAAAGTCCTACAAATACAGCTTTAATGATTTACAAAAATGGTAGTGGAGTGAGTAGATTAGTTGTATAAATTGCCCTAAACTCTCTGAGAGCAGATGCTTTGGTACTGTACTTCCCAAGTGATGTCTGTTTCCTCCAATACCTCTTAGACAGTCATTCCCAGATTTATTTCACATACTCTAGGACACTGACATTATCACTGCTGCTTGTAGCAGAATGATGTACTTGAGAAACAAACACGGAGATAGCCCTTACTTTCACTACTCGAGGACTTTGAAAAGGTACCCTAGAACATAGGTTATCCTTAAATGCTGGTTCACATATATATCGGCTCTACGTGTGAGACATTGGACTTGAAGTCAGAAGACTAAGGTTCTAGTTTTAAGTACTCATTGGCCATTTGACAACCTCACTGGTCCCCAGGTTTCTCAAGAAAAGGGAGTAGCGCAACATTTCCCAAAACATGAACTTCTGAACGCTCGTTTCAAGGAATGAGAAAGAGTTCTAGGACCATATAAATTAAGTCAACCAGGGTTAAACAGAGCTATAGAGGCTCCTTTTCTGGAAGACTTAAATGTTATTAATATGATAAAATAAAGTTAGTCTCTAAAATAGAGTTATAGTGTGTAGGACTTCCTGAATTCTCAGACAATGAAAACTGTGGAGGAATATCTCACTGGACTGGTGCTATAAGCAGGGGACATACTTTGGGACCTCCCGGACAAGATGATGTCTAAGAGTCTTTATTGCTTTAAATTCTCTGATAATCTTTAGTTCACACAAAAAAACGAAGCTATTCTCCAGATACTTTGTATACACCTACCTCTCAACATTCCTTTCTAAAATATATGACTTTTTTTTTTTTTACTGGCATAAGGATCAAAAGGATTATATGTGGCTTCTATGAAAAGAAAGTATCTTAAAACTGTAGTGCATAAAATATACAATTGAAAGGAAACATTACGTATAGTTTTAAATAATGGTTATCCTCACTAACCACTCTGACATAAGACAATCGCAAATGAAATCACTCTTCTAGAAAATAAAAAGATCAAAGGTGCATAAGGCAATGCAATGATAAGCCACCAAAAAGCCCAGAGATTTATTCTTTCTACAGTAGCCACGTATAAGGGACTCCAGGCCACATGCTATTTTTTCTGTTGTATTTTTCCTTGACTATAAAGGACAAAACCAGGGCCTCACGGCTTGAGAGACTCATACACTTTGTCTAGCAGTCAAATGCTTGTAAACAACAGTAAAAAGTGAATGAACGGAATGGAAAAACACAATGCTTTCTAGAGCTAACTTTGCTGTTTCAAAGAAATTTCAGAGCAAAAATAGCCCATCCTATAAACTTTGAAATGATAGCAGACATCTAGGAGCCTGTGTTATTAAAGCCTTTATTTCATTCTGTTAAATCTTCAATCTGATTTGGTGACAAATAATTGGGGTAATTGAACTTGTTACCAAGAAACTCATGGAATTAGGAAACTCTCTTAACCAGAGAAGACTCATTTAGAAGCTCCCGTTTGGATTCCCGTAAGAGGAAGAAATATTCCCAGCCATATAGCATTTTCCCCCCTTTCTGGCACAAACTGATATTTTTGTTTCATGTTCTCTCCACTGTCTCCATTTTTATTTATATGGATTTTCTTTCTTTACCCTAACCCGCTGGAGCACCTCAAACAAATTGGTGATATAATTAAAAATTTGCTTTTTCTGGAAGATCACTTAATAAGGGAAAAACAGCATAGTTTAAAGCTAGACAGAAATGTTGAAATTAAGCATGATCAGAACTGCACGCCAGCCCTGGGAAATGTGTCCGTCTCAACTCAGAGTTTACAGTTGCTGTAATTTTAATCAGATTTGTATGTAATAGCATTTCATAATTTTCCACTGAGTTCTTTTTCCTTTCTTTGGAAAAGAAAAACCTCCCAAACAAAGGAAATTAAGAGGCAGAAGAGTGGAGTTGGTGTGTGGTTATGTGGCAAGGCCGCTTCTCCACCCGTATGGCATCTGTCTGCTCTCCGACGTGGACTCACAGCTCGGGATGCTCTCATTTTTCTTATGTTCTAATCATCACGTGAGTTTCTTCAGTCCAAGCAACTGGAAATGACAGCTATTGGTAGCTACTTTGGTTCTAGTCCTGGATATTTACCGACTAACCTCTAAGAAGCCGTGTAACCTAGATCTTAATCTTTTGGACCACTATGTCCCTATATAAAAAGTGTGGATTTGAACTAAATGATCTTAATTGGCTCTTCCATTTCTAAAAATCTATGAATCTTGAGCTTAATGACAATTTTCCAAAGTTAACCAAAGGTATACAATTGATTTTCTTCATTCGTGCCACAGATTTCTAACTAAAAGACTAATCAATTAAAAAGTACGATTTAAGGCAATCTGCCAGACCCAAGGAAGAAATAGTGACATATGACATCTCCTGAGGGCCAATCTTATGTCAAGTACTGTAACAAGCATTCAATGTGTTATATTAATTGATATTTGCAAGAGCCACCTCAGGTAATCATCATCATCACCACCATTACCATTTTACAGATAAGGAAGAAAAGCTGAGAGGTTAAGTACCTACCTAAGTATAGATAACCAGTCAACAGCCAAGATGGGAGTCAGACCCGGGCTCTTTAGTCTCCAAAGTCATGCTCAGAACCTGTGCAGTTTTCCACCCATAACATTCTGCTTTGGAGAGTACACCGTTTCCCTTCCCTCAATACTCTTCTGAACTTTATTTGTAGTCACTTATTCATTCAACCCACAGCAATCAAGTGCTTATGTACAGAAGGTACTGCAATTGCTATCAGGATACACGGGGGACGTTGTCACAGAACCTATTCAGAAAGAACTCAGTTTTGTTGAAGAAATGGATAAGAAAAGTAACACAATAAAACATAGAGGGCACTGTGAGATATTGTATATGAGCCAGGCATGCCTGGAGTTTGGAGAAAGGGGATCTGGGAATGAAAATCCGTTCCTATGAGAATAATAAAAAGTGAGGAATATCTGAATTGGTACTTCAAAAACTAATAGAAATGAGCTAGCTGTGAAAAGGTTCAGAGAGGGGAAGGCATTTCAGGCAAAGAGATCAGGTGAGTTTAGGGGTTTGTGAAGGCGTTGCATCTTCTTAGAATTGAGAGTAGGTCTCCGTAGCTAAAGTACAGCATGCATGATACACACTTAGAGATGAATCTGGAAAATGCTATAATTGCGAATCCCTTGGTATCTTGTGCTAATGGTATGGAACTCTGTTCTGACATTAGAGAGTTCTTCGAGAATTTTAAACATAATAGATTTATGTAATAGAGAAGTCCCATTGGAAGCGGTGAGGAGGGGCTACAAGGAGAGCAGGTGGCCCTGTCCAGAAATGGGAAGAAGATATTGGAATCTATTGCAGTACATGCAGCCCCCTCCCAAAAGTCAAAGAAAGATTCAATGATTGGGATACAGAGGAACAGTTGGATTTGAGAGATATTTGGTGGGTGGCTGGGCAGGATAGAAAGGATTTTGGTGGTTTAACAGACATTGCAGGTGGGAGAAATAGAGATCCATTGAATGTGCCTCCAGGGTTTCTGACTTGGCTGACTGATAGGGTATATGGTGACTGTCTCCATTCTTGGGAATCCATTCTACAGAAAGAGGAAACACTTTGCCCAGCGCGGTGGCTCGTGCTTATAATCCCAGCACTCTGGGAGGCCGAGGCAGGAGGATTGCTTGAGGCCAGGAGTTTCAGACCAGCCTGGGCAGCACAGCGAGAGACCCTGTCTCTACAAAAAATAGAACAGTTAGCCAGGTGTGGTGGCATGTGCCTGTAGTCCCAGCTACTTGGAGGTGAGGCAAGAAGATTGCTTGAGTCTAGGGATTCAAGATCGCAGTGAGCTATGATCATATCATTGCACTCCAACCTGGGTGACAGAGAAAGACCCTGTCTCTTAAAAAGGGAAAAAAAAAAAAAAAGAAAAGGAAGAAAGAGGAAACAACACTTGTGATGAGAGGATCAATTCAATCTAAAGCATGTCATTCTTGAATTGCTTGTGACATTTAGTTCAGAAGGATAAATGTTCCTACTGTACACCAAATAAAACTTGGTACTATTCCTGAGTAATATATATTTGCTGGAAAGACAAATTCATAGATAATTTGAACCAAATGTGGAAAATGCACCAAAATAGTCATTCATGGGTTAATCTGGAAATTGCAATTAGCTCAACTTTACAATGTTGAGTAAGGAAGCAGGGGCAAACTTGAGTAGAATCTTCAAGAATGTACAGATGACAGACAAATCACGAAGAGAGGAGTGAGGCATCTCAGGGAGGAGGACAGCATGAACAAAGAGGTGGGGCATAAAAACCCAATGTTTGACAATAAAACAATCAGTTTTCACTGCAGCATAAAAGGGGAAGCGGGGCCCAGGTCATGAAGAAATCTCCATATGCCATATTCAACAGCTTGGATTTGATGTGGATTATGAGGAATCCCAGAGGGGTTTTGCTCTGAGAAGTGAGAATAGCACATTGCAGTTAAGAGAGTGCAACTGTATGGAAGACGAAATGGAATGGGGAAAAACTAAAATGAGGAAGACCTGTTGTGAGGCCATTGCAATCACCCAGGTGGGCGAAGACAAGGGCCTGAACAGGGCATTGGCATATGGGTGGGAAGAAGAGACAGAAATGTGTTTATTAATAGAAAGGCAGACCCTTTGAGTTTGGGAAACTTGGTGCAGCCAGAAACTCAGCTTTTAGCTGAGAAAGGAAACGCAGTCGGATGAAAGGGTTCTGAGATAAAGGGAGAGATGACGTGTCTGCTTCTGTCCTTTGTGTCTTTGCAGTACCTCCAAGTAGACATCTACTAGTTATTATATGAATCTGAATGCCAAGGGAGAGAACCCTGCTGAAGATGATAGATTTTGGAGTCCATAACATAGAGGTATTAGTTAAAAATAATTATGGCAACAACAATATTTTGAAAAACTATAATTTAAGCCACTTATCATGTGCAGACATTAAATAATATATACTTTACATTGAATAATGTATACCTTATCTTCATTAATGCCCGTGACAACATTCTGAGTTGATATGAACATTTCTCTTTACAGAGGTGATAACTAATATTTAGAGAAATTATTCAACTTATCCACAATTGTGTTGCTAGTAAAAATATAAGCGTAAGAGCTGAGATTCAAACTCGGGGTTGGCTGGGTCTTCAAAACTAGTTTCATGTTTGTTTTTATTTTTTAACTGCAACATGTCTTTTAGTTGGTAAAGGAGGAAGATCATAAAAACAAGAGACCATAAAATAAACAAAAAAGAGCAAAGATGCTGGGTGTGGTGGCTCACACCTGTAATCCTAGCACTCTGGGAGGCTAAGGCAGGAGGATTGCTTGAGCTCAGGAGTTCGAGATTAGCCTGAGCAAGAGATCAGCAAGAGCAAGAGCAAGATTTCATCTCTACTAAAAATAGAACAATTAGCCTAGGCATGGTGGCATGCGCCTGTAGTTTCAGCTACTTGGAAGACTGTGGCAGGAGGGTCGCTTGAGCCCAGGAGTTTGAGGTTGCAGTGAGTTATGATGACCCCACGGCACCCTATCCGGGGTGATAGAGCAAGACTCTGTTTCCAAAAAATAAATAAATAAAATAAAATAAAATAACAAAGAGCCAAGAATGACAGTCTTGGAAAATCAATGTTTTAAAGGATGAATATGCAAAAGAAGTACTTGTACAGGAGATTTTGGGTAAAAAGACAGAAATCAAAGCCTGTCACAGCTTTCATGGAAACCAAGAGAATGAAAATACCGAGAAGTAGGGAATGATCCACAGTATCAGCTGTGGCCAAGCAGAGTAAGAGAAAGTGAGTTTTTTGAGCGTGGGAACATGCAAGGTAAGAGTGATTTTTGTCGGAGCAATTTTGCTGCAGCAAGTGTCACTGTAGCCGAATTGCAAGGAGCTGAAGACCAATAAGGATGTGAGGAACTGGGACCACAGTACAGGCCATTCTTTCAAGGAAATCGATTAGGAAAATAAGGCAAAAAGATCAGACCTTAATTAGGATGGTTAAAAGGAAGGGAGCTCCAATGGAAATAATTTATTATTTATTCACTTATTTACTTGTATGGGATATATTTAAGTATATTTTTAAAGCTAAGGGAAAAAAAACTAACAGAAAGTGTGAGGTTTAAATCACATGAGTAAGAGAATATAACAAATCCTGAAGCAAGGTTTGCAATGAAATGAGAAGGAAGCGGCATGCAGCCAAGTGCACAGGTGGATGTGTTGACCTTGAATTGGCCAACAGTTGATTTGTCTTTGACCCTAGAGAAAATTTGCAGGGATGGAAGAATACATTGGTAAATTGGTATGAAGAGGGATGAGCAGTTGATACTCACGCCTGAGCAATTAGATTTTTCTCAATCCAGGAGGCGGTGTCATAATTGTTCCTAGGATGGGGGTGTATGACATGTTGAAAATGTGGGTTTGGAGTTCAAGAGAAAATGTCGGCTGGGGCGGTAGATCTGGAAGCCATCTGTAGTCACATGCATGAGGATAAGATCTCCCAGGCATAACATGAGGTTTAAAAGAGGCAAACATTGAACCTTGGAGAAAACTGGTATTTGGGATGAACAAAGGGTAATGAACCTTCAAAGGAGATGGAGAAGTCTGGAAACAAGAGCACCACTGAATCCAAGCAAAGCAAGAATATTAAGGAGAGGAGTTGAGTGCTGACCAGAGTGCAATGCCACAGCTTGCTGAAGAAGACAGGATTGAAATGACCAGTCAATTCGTAATAGTTAGATACCTTAGTGAAATCAGTTTTAGTCGTGCTGTAAGAAGAGAAATTAAACACAGATTTTCTTTTCCAGAAGCCAGGCAGACCGTAGAAACTGCAGCCTGCCTCCCTGCCTTCCTCTCTCCATCCTTTTACATTTTAAATCTGAAATGGAAGTTATTTGAATATACGTAAACGTTGAGAACAAAAATATAAATGAGTAAAAGCACAAAATAAGGGGAGTGTAAAAACACAGGAAAGAAAGAAAATGCTGGACAAGATTAGGTATCTCAGCCTCTGAGACGGGAAGTAAGGAGAAAAATACAGTTTGTAATGAAGGAAGGGAAATGTGAAGGCTGAGGGAACTCATGCCTGGTAGCGTTCTGTTCTCTGATGCTGTCTAGCCACACAAAACGGAGACGGAAGCTTCCAAAGAGTTGCAGATACAAGACGCAAGAAACAGCACTGGCAGGAAAGAAAAGGAACTAAGTAATGCCTAAAGAAACAAGAAAAGGAGTTCAGTAACCCCTGCAAAAAGTGAGGGTGTATTACTCTATCATAAAAATAGAAAATATCAATAGTATAAATCCTGAAAAATCCCCGTGATTTACGCGATAACTATCATATTGTTCTATAGATCTTTGCTTCAGATATTGAAACCTGAAATGATTGACAGACTCCCACCCACCATTAAAAAAATTGAGTTTGGCTTTATAAAAACTAAAGAAACATTGAACCTCAAAAAATTTCATATGTTTGAAAC
Organism: Indri indri; assembly: GCA_004363605.1. Lineage (NCBI taxonomy): Eukaryota > Metazoa > Chordata > Mammalia > Primates > Indriidae > Indri > Indri indri. The sequence continues at coordinate 11,455 of RJWJ010028206.1, read as the reverse complement.
TATGGAATTTGAAGCAATGAAAGTCATTAAATAGAAAGAGGAAAAAGTTAAGTTTGGATTGTCCAGAATGTAAGATTTCTTGACCACGCTGACCTTAAATTGAGTTACTCTCCTTACGTATAAATTAACCTAAAAGGTTCAGGGGTTGAGGTTGGATGCATCCCCCACACCAATGCTATGGTCTGTGGCACTTTCTTGACTCTCAGATCTTTTACTCTCTTGAGAATGCTGCTTCTTAGCTCCTTCTTGATTGATTAATCCTCTAACAACGCCAGCCCCTTTAAGTAGAACTATTAATAACATAAAGCATCCTCCTTAGCTTCCATAACCTGGGAAAAGGTATACAAGAGCATGGAATCATCTAATGATTTCCCCCTGCCTGCATCTGTAGTAAAGACATGTAAAAACCTTTTAGAACGGTGTTTGGTAAACTGTACGTATTCAGTTATTTACAAAATATTACATTGAGTGAAATACTATGTGTGTGTGTCTCTCCCAGAATAAATCCTAAACTTGGCACAGTGGCTACAAACACTTTTGAAATGTCTCTCAAATGAACAATTTTTAGATATTGCATTTTAGAAATGAAATAACAGTATCAGATAATTGGCAGTCAAGTCGTTTTCCCAAGTACGGATGCCAAGCACATGGCAGACATCCACTATGGGTTGATGTAGATCAAAAGGGGCTAAGACACCATCTCATGCTTATAGAATTTCAGAATTAGAGGCATTCGGAAGGGGAAAGTTAGCATCATTTGCCATGTCAAAGCCAAGCCATGTGCGCTGAGCTTCCTTTCTTCACTGGCCAGGCCCTAGTCACCCCATCGTTATTTACCAAACCCTGTGGATTTCTCATAATAGCCTGACGCTTGCAAATGGGTCAAAACCAAATGCCTCACTCCAGTTACAATAGCTCGCTTAGAGTCTTCCTCTTGGTGACAAGTCTCTTTTCTATGTGCTCGACCACCTGAGATTTTGTTCCTTCCTCCAGATCCATTCTCTGAACTTGCATGGGTGTGTGAACCATCTAAAATTATTTAGAGAGAAGTGAAAAATATTTACCTATTACTTTGAGAGGAGAGAGGAGCCACATATCTCTCTGCCTTCCTGGACAAGCCCCTCCTAAAGCCCTAATTTTTCTCCTCTTATTAGATTTTACTATATCCTCTGACCATTCAGAACATCAGACCCCTTAACAGAATGAATTTATTAATTGATACATAGTTTTAAAATATGCATAAGCACTTCCAGGACTTTGAAAGACTCTCTTGAAATAACGCATTCAGACTCCCTGGAACACATAATCCATACACACGTGGTGAAGAAACGACTTGCAAAGTAGGTAGAAGGAGGAAAAGGACAATTGACTGCTCATGGTAAACTCTGTGTAACACGGATGGAGAGGAGATTTTAAACTGCAATGTTATTGTAAATTTTCCAGTAATCTAAATCTCCGAATTGCAAATACTGGAAACCAATTCTGCCTTCCTGCTTCACACTGACAGCAACACTTTGCTTGCCCACATCTGAGATCTTGTGGCTTTTGATTCATTTTGTTGTTGATGCCTCCTCTTTTGTTTTCTCAAAACATAAATATTTGTTCTGTCTGCATTCTAATTGCTAGTCTTGGTGTCTTATGGAGTATGAGGGCTGCGGTAACTCCGATGCCTCAGGATCCCTTGCTATGCGCTGGGATTTCATGTCTTATGACATTAGCTTGGCAGAGCTGACAGCCACCCTGCTCCTATGCCCCTGACTAAATTGCAGTTATGTCTCTAATTGAAACCCAGTATTATTTTATTCCTCTTTACAGAGAGGAAACCCAGAGCTATCATTCTGTACACACACCAAACCACAGGAGCCTGGGTGAGGGTCCCTAATGACAGAGCCTCCTACACAGCACATTTGCAAGCTTTCTACTAATTACCTTAATTTTCTTTGTCTAGACTAACTGATGGAGTTGAAGGTCTCCTTTTCTAAAAGGGGGGGATACAGGAGTATCTTTGGTCCTTCAGTTCCTGCCAAGTGAAGAGGGGAGAAAAACATGAATAGGACCAAAAAAACAAACAAAATAGAATCAGAGGGTTTGTCCTTGAATGCGCTGTTTCCTAGAGCACATGTTGGGCTAAAACTGAGCTGGGAGGTTGTGTTCCGGTAAGACTGCAATTGCTGCCATTAACAGCAAAGAACACAAATGATATATAAGCCAAAAGGAAAAAAGGCACTTTTAAAAAGACAACTGTCACTAAGGAGAGAAAGGCCACTCATTGGTTTATCGTCTCTTGGTGTCCTGGACATTACCCACAAATGATACTCCTCCGTGTTCTTCTGCTTTTGTGGCATCTTCCTAGGTTGGCTTTCCAGACTGAAGAATCTGGAATACCCTGTGGAATACCCTGGCTTCCCTTTGGCTCACACTGGTGGTGAACACTAACAGAAATTTAATACCTCGGCCATAAACTTTTTTGAAACTTTCCTTGGATAAAAGGGTGGGATCAGCTCGAATTACACCGGGTTGTGTTCTCACCATTCTTAAAAGCCTGAGTTGAAAATGAGTGTGCTAATGCTAATGCTTCCAGGTCACACGGCCTGTAGGACTAGGGACAGGACACCCAAGATACCCATGAATCGACACACTGGACTGAACTACCACAGGGCAGGGGCGGCCCTTCTTGGGCTGGAGCTGCTCCTTTGGTTCAACACACCAAAGACTTGGGAACATTGGGACTGGCCAGCGGCCCTAGAACCTCTTTTCTTGTGGGACGTTCTCTTTAGCCAAATTCTCCAGCCCCTTCTGGCTAATTCACTTCCCACTTCTCTGCTCACTACATTGCATTTTCTCCCCCATATTCAAACACTGATTGGTTTCCAAGGATTCGATGATGGGTTTCATTTTACTGCTGTCTTTTGTCTCAATTATGTTTCTCTTGATGGATCTGCTTTTCGGTTTGGTTGAACTAACTCTCAATGGGCCAAAAATTCCAAGCTTTTTTTCCATTGGATATATATATATATTTTTTACATCTTTACAAATTTTCTGCTCATAGTAAGAATTTTTTTTTTTTTTTTACATAAATGTACCAATGAACTGGTTATGAACTGAAGAACTTCCCAGCAGGACAAGGAAGTGACTTGGGTTTCTGTTTCTAAAGATGAGGGAACTGTTAAAGAAAAGGTCATAAAGAGCTCAGGGTTTATTTTGTGTTACTGGTCCTAGGCTTGGCGCAGGTAATATGGGCCGAGCAGGTGCACAGGTGGGAGTGACAGCCACCACTGTCTGCATCACTCATTTCTCCACATCTCTCTGCCGGGCTCTGTTTCTTGTGGGAGAGGAAATTATGTATTAACTAGACCAGTGGTTTTCAACTGGGCTCACTTTGCCCCTCAGGAGAGATTTGTCAATGTTTGGAGGCATTTTTTGGTCCTCAGGACTGTGAGGGCTGCTACTGAAATCTAGAAGGTAGAGGTCAGGGATTCTGCTATGCACACCCTGCAATGCACAGGCAGTCCTGTCCTCCACAACAAAGCCTCACTCTGTCCCTATATAGCACTGAGATTGAGAAACCATATATTAGACTGCCTTGCTACCCAATCACATCTCTCCAGACTGTGGAATTCAGAGCTATCTCTAACCACATTACAGCTATTGATTCCGTATTTTAAATTCTAAGGCGTTGATGCATTTTTCTTATAATGCTGGGTCACTCTTTGGATTTTTTCACTCAGTTTTGACAGAATTTGAATTATCTGATGCTTTCACATAAGCAGATTATGAACCAAGCTAATCTGCCATAAAACTTTGCTATGCTTCTGATTTGGGACAAAGACGTTATAATTTTTTTGTGCTTGGTAGCTTTCATCTTTCAAGGTATGTTAGAGCATCCTAGTCAATTGAAGGTTCTTGCAAAATTATTCATCCTCTTTGAGAAAGAGAGAGGTCTCTCCACTCTTAGAAATTCTGCAAGATCCTACCAAAAATATTATCTTCTTTGCGAAGCCTCCTACTTTCCTTCCTGCATTGCCAAGATGCCAATAAAATGTCAATTCTTCGGTGAAGCCTCCCACAATATCTTAGGCTGCTTTCCTTTTCAGATTTCAAAAGCACTTTTTAGATCACTCTATCGTAGTTATTCACAATGATTTTACCTCTTCCACCAGACCGCAAATGACCTATGGTCAGGGCCAGGCTTGCTTCGCCTTAAGACTGCTCGGCAGCCTACGAGAGTAAGCAGAGAAAGTGCTCTATACAAATGTGTTGGGTGACGAGTCCAGCAGTTGGCACAAAAAATCATGTTAGTTTTAGGGAAAAAGTATACCTTTAAAAAAAAAAGTTTGACATAAACACAAAATACATCATCAAGGGCAACTTGCTATAATTTTAAGCCTACTTTGATAGTGATCTTTTTAGAAACTACTAAGTACCTGCATTTCAAAAGAGATTGATACATAGGCCTAACACTATTTCTGAAGCTTGATATCTTAAGAGAAATATCATACATAATGTGAGACTACTATAATTTTAAAAGTATATTATTTGTTTTTCTATGGGAACAAGAACAGAACTAAAGGTGATTCATATACAGTCAGCTCTCCGTATCTGCGGGTTCTGCGTCCATGGATTCAACCAACCACGGATTGAAAATAGTCAGGAATAAAGAAAAATCCACAAAGTTCCAAAAAGCAAAACTTGAGTTTGCCATGCACCGAGTAATCCATGCGAATGAAGTGAAGTGTAGGCATTGTGTTAGGTTTTAGAAGTAATGTAGAAATGATTTAAAGTAGGGGAAAGCATGTGCGTGGGTTATATGCAAATATTAGGTCATTTTATATGAGGGACTTGAATATCCATGGTTTTTGGTATCTTGGGGGCCAGAGCTGGCAGAGTCCTAGAGCCAGTCTCCCACAGATACCAAGGGATGAATGTACTTAAAATGCTCCAAATGTGTCTTGAAAACCTCTTCATACCAATCAGGGCTATGTGGTTTCTCTTATTGTAAGAAAAATGTATTTTCAACCACTTTCAAGGTTGTCCATACCCCTTCACGCATCTCTTATACTTCATTTGTTTTGTGATCCTTGGAGCTGTAAAATATGTGTTTGTAGAATCCTGAGTGCTACTAATCTGTTCCTTTTTTCTATCTATACAGCCAGTGCTGTTTTTTGTATGATTTATGGATGTGTTATGAAGAACTAAAATATCAGACCTCTCTGGAACTTCCCATTCTACCAGCCTGGGAAAATTTAACCCTCCTTGAAGTTCAAAACTAACATTACCCACATCAATTCATTTCATAAAGAGAAAAATAAGATTGAATATTATTGTGAAATTATGAAATATAAATTAATGTATTTGGTCTTCCTCCCAGTTTCCTGAAATATAGCTCCTAAAATCCTTTGGAATCCAAAGTGATAAGTGTCTTTTTGTATGCTGATGTTGTCTGATGGCTGGAGGCTCCTGGAAAGCTTTAGGACAGGGGCTGTTTACAGGAAACTGAAAGGGGAGGCAGGATTAGAGAGTCGGGGAGAGAAGAGGGGCTGAAGGTTAAGTTGACCCCCAGTGGTCAGTGGTTTAATCAGTCATACCTACCTAATGAAGCCGCCATAAGCCCCCAAAAGGACTAGGTTCAGAGAACTTCCAGACAGCTGAACACATGAAGTTTCCTGGAGGACGACTCCACAGAGGGCATAAAAACTCCATGCGCCCTCCCAATGCCTTGCCCTGTCCATCTCTTTATCTGTGTCTTTTATAATAAACCAGTAAATGTAGGTAAAGCATTTCCCTGAGTTCTGTCAGTTGCTATAGCAAATTAGACGATTGCAGATTTATAGGGGTTAAAAGCACAGGTAAGCAACCTGGGGCTTGCAATTGGTGTCAAAAATGGAGGGTGCAGTCTTGTAGGACTGAGCCCTCACCCTGTGGGATCCGATGCTGTCTCCAGGTAGTGTCAGAATTGCATTGAATTAGAAGTCACCTAGCTGGTATCTGCTGCAGAACTGCTTGCTTGCTTGGTGTGTGGGGAGAACCCACACATACCTGGTGTCAGAAGTATTCTGCTGAGTGACTAAGTGAGAGTAGAACAGGAAAAGCACAGTTTGCTTGTTTTTTTCCTATGTCCTCAGAATAATACATCACTATAGTAAATCCAAACCATGGCTGCTTTGCATAAAGCAAAACAGAGAAACCACAGAGAGTTGTTTAATTAACCAAGTAATGCTTATTAATTAGTTATTATTTTAAGCATCAATAGATAATGTTTAATATGGAACTAATTCATTAACAATGGTTAATTTTCTCCCCAATTCATCCAAAGACGCTACCATTTTCTCTAAGCAGAATTTTTTGCTTAATCATTTGAACTACTCGATTGTGTATGTCTCACAACTCCACTCACATCCAGCCCTCGAGGGTGGGAACATGCACATGTCATTGTAAGATCGTATCTGTCAGCCTGTCCCTCAGTACCTACCATAGAGTTTTGCACATAACAAGCAATCAGTCAGTAGTTGTTAGATTGAACTAAATTCAGTGGAGGTAGAAACGACTGAGAAGCTTGCAAATGATACTACTTGTATCTGTGTTTCAAAGGTGTACATCCTTTTCATAGATTTTTAAAATATACTGCAATATGCTGGTACTGTCCATGGTGTCTTTTGGGAATAAGAGAGAAAAGACAAGTTTTGTTCGATTGAAAGACAGAGCTGTCAACACAGGTGGGTGTATTAAACACCTACCTTGTCTGCTTAATGTTTCTAAACACCATCCTACAGGTATATAATTTAGTTAGGAAGAGAGAACGTATGTACAACAGTATAAAAATACATAGCGATATGAGATATCACGAGGAAATTGCTAATAGAAAGGAATAGACAACTAGTGCTGCAGGAATCCAGACAAGAGAGAAGACACGGAAGTCTGAGAGCAATGTAGGTGGCCTAAGGAGGGATGTGGAAATTGGCCCGGCCTTGGAAGAGAGGGATTTAAAAGGGAGGCTATGCTGGAAAAGGGTATTCTTGGCAAGAAGTGTGAAGGAAGGTTTTGGAAGCTGAAATGCACATAGCAAGGTTACAAAACCAGGGGTAGATGGAAGAAGAGTACTTTGATGTAAAAACATGAATGAAGATTAGACAAATGCATGTGAAGAGGGAGTAGTGGTGGGAATGGGGTGATGAGACTTTAAAGAACCTCAAACGCCAGACAAAGGATTTTCAATTTGATTTTAATAAATGAAAAGCCCTTTAGCACAGCACTGATGTGCATAAAGAGGTGATTTAGGAACATTAATGTGATTGTTTGGGGGAAAATCTGAGAACAGAAAGATCCTTAGGAGAAAACTGTAACTGTCTACTTATTATATTTTTTAAAAACCACCCAGAAGAAGTCCGGCACAAGCATAGAACATGCTGCCTAACTGGCTCTTGAATAAATACGTAAATGGATGAGAGAATGCTAAATTTGTTATCTGATGGGAGAAGAAAGAGAAAGGAAGATAGGAATGATAAATCATTGGAAAGAAAGACCCAACAAGATTTGGTGATGAATACTTGCTTTTTTAAAAAGGGAAGAGATTATACATGCATTTTGGGTTTTGTTTACGTTAAAGGCATAGAAATAGGATCTTGGCTCCTTGTTCTTACAAAACATCTGAGAGTTTCTTCTTAAACTCCCCAAATCTTTCCCAGTTCCTCAGATTTAATTTCTTAGTCAACTCTATTCTTTAGAACTTTGCATGTAATTTTCTGAAAGCTCTTATTACACTCGGGTGTATATTGCATTATTTTTGTACAAGATTCAAAAACTTTAGGTTTGGGTTTATGGGAAAATGATATTTTCACTAATATATGCACACACATCTATACAAAGTATAAACTGATTTTGGCAAAAAGTATATAAATCCAGTGCAAGATAGACAGCTTGAAGTAATTGCAGGACTTTTAGTAAGAGGTCTCTAATTGCAGATAAAGATGAAGAGTGAGTTCAAAACTGAAGATTTGGGAAAAGTGTCCTTTTAAGCCATGAGAATGGATGAGATTCCTGAGAGAGGGAAAAAACAGGCAGCAAGTAATAAATGTCAAGATTCAAGGAAGGAATGAAGGGACAAAGTGAAACTAAGGACCTTTGTTTAGAAAGAAGACTTGAAGGGTAAAAGGAAAACTAGCTCCATGTAGAATATGGAGACTAAATAAGGAAAGAGATTTTAGGAGAAGCTACAGAATAGTCCAGAAAAATAACGACTGAATAAAAGCCCCTTGGATTTGGTATTTAAGAGATCACTGGTAACCACTGAAAAAAAGATCCAGTCAGGGAAGCAACCAAAGTCAAATCAGACCGTTAAGAAGAAACGCAAGGAGTGCATGGGTAGAAAATGGGCACAGGGTGAAGACGGTATGTTAATTACTTGGTTAAACTAAAAAGAGATAAATCACAGCAGGAATTTTTTTTTTTTTTAAGATAGGAGGTTTGAACGCATTTACAAGGTAAAAACCCAGTATAGAACCAAAGAATAACGATACAACAAAAAAATAGCGTGCAACAGAAAGTGTAGATTTCAAGAGAAGACGGGGATTCATGGGACAGAGATGACTAGAAAGGCCTCGGTCTTAGGAAAGAGAAGGTGCAGAAGGATGCGAGATCCAGGAAGCTGTGGTATGTGCCTGGAGACCACGAGAAAGATGTGGCTGAGTCACGCAGAGATGGCAAGGAGGGAAGAGGAAGGCCCAGATTTCCATCCGTGGAAAGCGGTGTGGCCATCAGAGAGGTGGAATCACGTAGAATAGACTCTGGAGGTAAGATAAGGAATGATTAAGGGGCAAATTAGAGCCATGAGGACCCAGATGAGTTTACAAATTAGTAATTTGTAAAGAAACTCATGGCACAGTTTCTCCAGTAATGCTGCTTTTCTCCAGTAACACTCAGAAGACTGAGGGAACGTGGGTGTGACCCAGGACTGGGAACACCATAACCGAAGGCCAAATGATGAGATTTGGTATGTGTTTTGGGGGAGTAATGGATAAACAGAATAGGACAAAACACAGTATCAACTGGAAAGCTAGAAAGGATTATGCTGTGTTAAAAACGACAGATGAGCAGGGCGTGGTACTAGAGGGACAACACGCCTGGAGTCCCAGCAACTTGGGCGGCTGAGGCAGGCAGATTCCCTGAGCCCAGGAGTTTGAGGTTGCAGTGAGCTAAGCGTGCCACTGCACTCCAGCCTGGGTGACAGACCTTGGCTTGAAAAACAAACAAACAAAAATAAGAGGTGGAAATAGAATTCTACTAAATATCTTTAATAGTTTATAGTCTTTGATTTTTTTTTTCCCCCTTTAAAATGGCATTTCCCTTTCTGTATTTACATTGGGTTCTGATCTGTTGGGTCAGTCTGAAAAGACATTAATGATAGTTTTGGTGCAAGTTGACAAATTCAAAATTTCTTTCAATGAATATTGCAATGTCGTGAATGAGCAAAGGCAAATATTGCACTGACGTATGCAATAAATGGACATTTTCAAGCATCTCCAGCTTGTATTCTTTAAACTACATCTTTCATATATTTGGACATATTGCAACTACTATAGCAGGATCATGAAGAGCAATTAGAATGGAAACTTGGAATTAAAAGGAATAATAATAATTTTGAAAACATATCTTCCATGGCCAAAAGAACCCACTAAAAGTATTCTATAATAGGCTAAATCTTTCTGGATGTTCTTTAATTTGATTTATTCTATTGTATTCTGAAACTGGGCTGGTTTCTCATCTTCCCCATGCTTTCTGTGGAGCTGATCCAAGCACAGAGTCTACTTCAGCATTGGAAGAGACACTGCACTTGGAGCTCCTCCCTGAGGGTTCAAAGTAAAACGAAACATTGATTCGTGGGAATAAAAGGACTGTAAATCTCAAATCTCTGAAAACTGGGAGGGGAAAAAAAAAAGGATTGAATTGTGTTGAAAACTGAGTTCAGTGAAAAATACATATTTTGAGTATTGGGATCTAATTGTCATGAAACTTATTTTTTAAGTAAGCAAATGAATGAGGTGCACTTAAAGTACAAACACACAAAAATGAAAAAACACAGAATTTTTTTCTTTCTTTTCCCTTCTTAAATGCTGAATCCAACTTTAGGTGAGGATATTGAAGGCAAATATTTGTTGAATTAATGGAGACAGGAGGTGGAACGTCACAAAGTCATTGTTTCTTAGAGAAAGAAGGGAACCTAGAGATTATGCCACCCTTCTTTACACATTTTAGAGACAGAGAAAGTGTGAGTTCGTGTAAATAATAGGATATGTCTAAGATTATGTACCTATTTAGTGAATAATCCAGGATTATAAACCAGCACTCTCCATGGTACCACAGTGCCTCTCATACGTTTCTCTTAACCTACATAACACATTAACTGGATGTCCTTCCATAGAGAACATAGATTTTTCTTGTAGCAATAGAATGAGGATTCTAGAGTGTAAGTGATGGCGAGATAATACCTAATTTAGTCCTCTGCTTTCAGCAAACAGCTGAATGAAGATGTTTAGCTAAAAGAGTTTCCAATTGTTATCCTTGAAAGTAATTGCAGTTTTTAGGAGCTTTCATTTGTTAAAAAAACATATTTCCCTATATAGAAAGGTGGTTTATGGTGGAGCATGAAGAACCTTAGGGCAGGTGTCAAGGAGGCTTGGTCTTGTCCTAGACCTGCTGTCTAGCGATTGTGTGCTGCAAGACCCAGCCTTTCAGAACTTCGGATTCATTGGTTGTAAATGCAAAATGGTAATGTCCTTCTAGTCCGCTTTGATGCGGGGATGCATCTTACGACATGCTACACTGGAAGGTCTTGAAAAATGCATGTGTAAGGTGATACAACATTAAAACATTCTTTCTAATTAGTAAGATGTTGTGTAGTGTTCAATGGATGCTCAGAGTCACTGGTGACCACATTCAATATATTCGAAGGTTATTAAGCTCATTTTAAGCCTTTCTTCCTTATCTTTTACATTTCTTACCTTAAGTACAATGAAAATCTCTTTTAAGAGAGGAATTCGGTGGTATTTCTGGTAGAGACTCTGTATTGGAAATTGTATATGGGAACCTGATCTCAGCATGCTTTGAGACCAAGGAACATCAGAAGCCTATTGGAAATGACAAAAAAACTTTGAAAATGACCCCTGAATTAAACATAAGACAACTTGGTCTTTTCAGACATAAGGTAAAACTATAGAAAATCGCAGGAGATTTTACTGGGTATAGCATAAGCAGAAGAAAGGTACTTTCTAACTTGACCCTTCTGTTGCTTAAAAGGAGAAGCTAGCCTGAGTGTGGAAGGCTAAGCTTTTCTTTCATTCTCTTGCAAGTGGGCTGTATGCAGCTTTTAAGATCACAGGACAAATGATACATGAAATTTTTAGGCCCACTCCCTAGGAGTCAAGTTATGAATTTCTTTTGATATCCTCACTAGTGCCCCCTA
>RJWJ010028205.1:0-21582 GCA_004363605.1 Indri indri | reverse complement strand
GGCACTCGCCCCAGGCAAGAGAGTGAGACTCTGTCTCAAAAAAAAAAAAATCATGGAGTACTACTCAGCCATAGAAAGGACTGAAATATCAGCCTGAGCAAGAGTGAGAACTAGTCTCTAAAAAAAATAGAAAAATTAGCCAGGCATAATGGCATGTGCCTGTAATCCCAGGTACTCAGGAGGCTGACACAGGAGGATCATTTCAGCCCAGCAGTTTGAGGTTGCGCTGAGCTATGATCATGCCACTGCCTTCTATCCCAGGCAACAGAGCCAGACCCTGTCTCTAAAAAAAAAAAAAAAGAAAGAAAGAAAAGAAAAGAAAAAAAGGAATGAAATAATGTCATTTCCAGCAATGTGGAGGGAACCAGAGACCTTTACCCTAAGTGAACTATATTAGGAATGGAAAACCAAACACCATATGTTCTCACTAATAAGTAGGAGTCACTGGATGGATACACACAGGCACAAAGCAATATACAGGACGTGAGAAACCAATAAGGGGTAAGGGAGATTGGGTGTAGGATAAAAACTTGCCCACAGTGAACACTGTTGCTGGTGATGGACACACCAAAACCCCTGACTTCAGCCTTATACAAAATATCTATGTAACGAAAACACTTGTACCACCTTAATTTTGAAATAACAAAACAAGATTGTACTGAAAGTTCCATCCAGAACAATTAGCTAAGAACACGAAATAAAAGGCATCGATATGTGAAAGGAGAAGTAAAACTATTCACAGATTCCAAATCACATGATCTTAAATTTAGAAAATCCTAAAGAATTTAAAAAACTTATTTGAGCTAGCAAACAAATACAGCTAAGTTACATAACCATATATCAATACACAGAAATCTATTTTATTTCTATACACTAGCAATCAACAACCTGGAAATAAAATTAACAAAAAAAATTCCATTTGAATATCATCAACAACAATAATCTACTTAGGAAAAAAATTAACCAAAGTACAAGACCTATATGTGGAAAATTGTAAAATATTACTGAAAAAAATTAAAGAAAATCTAAATAAACATAAAGACATTCCATGTTCATGGACTGGACATTTAATATGTTTGAAGATGGCCATACCACACAAAGTGATCTCAAATTCAATGCAATTCCTATCAAAATCCAAAAAGGCCTTTTGCGAGATATGGGCAAACTGATCCTAACATTCAAATGGAATGTCAAGGGAACACAAATAAACAAAACCTTCTTGAAAAATAAAGACAAACTTGGAGGTTCACACTTCCAAATTTTACATCTTAAATTTTACTACAAAGCAAAAGCAATCAAAACAGGATGATACTGGCATGAGTTTACACATACAGATCAATGAAATTGAACTGAGAGTCCAGAAAGAAATCCATACCTCTATGGGCCGTTGACTTCGGACAAGGGATGAGGTCATTAAATTCCAGAAGTGATATTACACAACTATCCAAATGCACAGGAATGAAACCGTACCCTTAAATCACACCGTACAGAAAAATTTAACTCAAAACAGTCCAAAGGCCTGAATGTAAGAGGCAAAAACATAAACTCTAGAAGAAAACATGGAGATAAATCTTCATCCCATTGTATTTAACAATGGTTTCTTAGATCTGACACCATAAGCACAGCAAGTAAAGAAAAGACTTCCTCAAAATTAAAAACTTTAGGGAATCCAAACACACCACCAAGAAAGTAAGATCACAACCCACAGAGGCATGTTATATATCTGATAAGAGTCCGTTACCAGACTATATAAGTAATTTTTAAAACTCAACAGCAAAAAGAAAAACTACCTAATTACAAAATCAACGAAGAACTTAAAGTACACGCTTCACAAAGAAAGACAAGCAAATGGCCAACAAGCCCATAAAAAAATGGTACACAGCATGCGTAAATTCACATTACAATCACAATGATACCTGTGATACCCACTCATAGGCACTAAAAAGGATATAATAAAAAAATAAGCATTGGCACAGATGCAAAAAAGCTGGAAACCGTTGACCACTGCTTGTGGAGATACAAGATGGTATGTAATTCAGGTCGGACTTCTTTCATTGCATTTAGAGCTTTTCCACTCACACAAATCAAGCAAACGTTTACGTAGTACACTGCCCCTCTATTTCCCTCCTGAGGCCGCTGTGATTAATTAGCCAACACCAAAGGTCTCTGCGGGTCTGAGTATTCTGATGACTACTTTGGCTCTGCTTCCATTACAGTAACGATAGCTGCCTTGTCTCTGATAATTGTTGTCACTTTCTTCCCACCACCCTAGAATCCCATCATCAAATTCATGGAGCCCAGTCAGATGGCAGCTTTTTCCATCCTGGCCTGCAAAGAATAGGCACCACTGAACTCTTCAAGGCTACCGGGGCTCGCCTCCCCAGAGGACTTCTTAATGTCTTGGAGAAGGCGATTATATTTGTATAATTACGATACATAAATATTGTATTTTTATATTGTAATTGTATTTCTTTTTCTCTGAGTTGTCAAGATTGGCCATTTTATTGTTTCTTCCAATAAACTATGTTTTTGGTTTTATTGACATGTACTTAGTTTTTGTTTTATGTTTAATTGATTCATGTTTTTGTGCCTATTAATTCATCCCTTTGAATTTCTCTGGACTTAATTTGTTATTTTTTCTTAATTCTGGAGTTAAAATTTTAACTTTTTTGTCTTCAACCTTTTCTAGTTTTAATAAATTCTTTTAAGCTATAATTATCCTTCATAACTTTCTTCAGATACTTTATTGAACTCTATCACGGAATGTTTGTCATTACTTTTTCTACAGTTTGTAACTTTGGTTTTGACTTCCTCTTTAAACCAAAGTTATTTAAAGAAGTGATTTTCATTTCAAATTGCATATATTTAGCATAAAAACTATTCAATTCTTGTTAAGGCCTATTTTATTACAGCTGTCAGGGAACATGTTGTGTATGTTTCTTTCTCCTTAAATTTATTGAGATTTTATTTATGGCCTAATATGCGGGCAATATTTATAACTATTCCCTGTATGCTCGAAAAGCAAATTAGCCCTCCAAATTTTAGGCCAAGAAGGCCTAACATGTCCTGCTTCTTCCTACTTGTGCCGTGTTCCTCCTCCCTTCCCTGCTCCCACTCCGAACACCAATTTCAAAATTCTCTTGGTCTCTGTTTCAACATTCCAAAACTGAAATAGAGCAATGGTCTTGATCATTTTATTTCCCTACTTTCTCTCCCCTGCTCTCCACTCCCTGCCCCATCTTCTAATAAACTTTTATTTCCAGACTTTTCTTTCTTTAGCCCTAATGTTTAGGTATTTTTGAAATTTTAATGCTAAACTATTGTTTACATTTCCTTGAATTATGCTTTTTCCCTTTTATAATCCTTATCAATATTTATTTTATACTTCAAATATTGCATTATCATAAAGTTTTATTTTAATAGTTTTTTTAACTTAAAATAACTAGCAGTTTTTAGTTCGCCATTGTTTTTTGTATACTCAGTCTTTTACTAACTCGAGACACTTGTCTTCAATTAATTTTCTCTTTGCTTCTTTGTTTCTCAGAAAGGACACACATGTAATATGTTTTGTGATTATGTAAATTGATTCTTTTGCTGTTCCATAGGGATGCTGTCTAGGCTGTAAAGAATTCTTGAATCTTATTCCTTTTTTCTGAAGAGCATCTAAATATATTTTTTCCCTGTCTTTCAGACTTGCAGGTGGGAAATCCATTGTAATTTCCTTTCCTGAAAAAGTTAATCTGTGTGTATGTATTATTGTCTAGAAGTATGAGTTTTTATTATTATTGTTATTTTTTAGAAACAGGATCTCATTATGTTGCCCAGGCTGGAGTGCAATGGCATGTCCTAGCTCACTGCAGCCTCAAAGTCCTGAGCTCACCCAATTCTCCAGCCTCAGCCTCCTGAGTAACTGGGAATACAGGTGAGTGCCACCATGCCCAGCTAATTTTTAAATTTTTTATAGAGATGGGGGTCTCACTATGTTGCCCAGGCTGATCTCAAACTCCTGGCCACAAGCTATCCTCCTGCCTTGGCCTCCCAAAGTGCTGGGATTACAAGTTGAGCCACTGTGCCTGACCTGAGATTTTATTTTTATCTTTGGCATTCTTTGGCATAGTTTCTGTAGTTTTTATCAGATTTTGTCAAAATACACGTCATTTAAAAAACTAATTATGCCTGACATTTCAATCCGAAAAGCAGAATCTTTCTTTTGTTGTCTTTTTAAACATCTCCTGTGTATGTTCCCTTTTTAGCTCTTGGAATGCCCTTCAATATCTTTTCACTCATGACTGCCAACTTTTATATTTTGGGGCTTTGTTGTCATATAATTCCTCTATTTTATCTTTCATACTTTAAGTTCTATTTCCAGAAATATCTCTTCCAATTTAGTATTCCTCTAATGAAGTTTAAAATTTGAGTACTAAGGTTTTAAACATTTTTTCTTTTCTTTTCTTTTCTTTTTAGCATATTATGGGGGTACAGATGTTTAGGTTACATATGTTGCCCTTCCCCCACCCCAAGTCCAAGCTTCAAGTGTGTCCATCCCTGGGATGGTGCGCATCGCACTCTTTGTGTATGCATATACCCATCCCCTCCTTCCCCCTCCCCCTCCCCCCTACCCAACATCCAACAGATGTTATTCTTACATGTGCACTTATGTGTTGATCAGTTAATACCAATTTGATGGTGAGTACATGTGTTGCTTGTTTTTCCATTCTTGGGATACTTCACTTAGTAGAATGCGTTCCAGCTCTATCCAGGAGTATACAAGAGGTGCTATATCACCATTGTTTCTTAAAGCTGAATAGTACTCCATGGTATATTTTTGGTTTTTCTGGGCCTTCATTTACCAATATCTTCTCATATCCCACAAATTTCTAAATTTTTTTTTCTTAAATTGTCTCCTCACTATACATTAACTGCTTTCATGGGAGACAGCTGTCTGGGTTTTTGTCCTGGCCTTCCTCCTCTGACCTACTTAACCCAGCCTGGGATCCTTTTCCGCTCTCCCTTGCAGCACCTGTGGAAGCCAGATTGCTGGGCTGGTGCAGTCAGTGGTAGACGGGCAAGAGATGGAGTTTAGAAAGAAACTCTTCTGGTGAGCCAGCGGTGAGAGGAAACTCGGTGTCCTGTCTCTTGGCTTTCTTTACTTCAGGTGTGTCAGTGGATCTGTGTGGGGCAGGGGTGGTCCTTCTCCTGAGGCGTCATGGAAAGGGGGCAGTTCAACTCAGTGGTACGATTCCTCCCGAGAATGACTGCAATGGGGGAAGTAGAGAGTTTCCTTGTTTGGGGGGCATCTGTTAAGGTCAAACAGCCAGGCCTTATTCCAGTAGATGCAAAATCTATACACTTCTCTTCAGTTTCCGTTAGAATGAGAGGCCTGCTCCTTGGATGCCGGGTCTTTGCGCTTTCCGGCTTTGTCAGTGATGCTATACAGACACTGTCCTAACCAGGCCAAGCAAACCGTCCCTGTAGGACATTAAACCCTAAGTAGGCCACGCTGCCTTCACTTCCTGTCCTTCCCAGGGGCCTCTCCACTTCAGCTGTTTATCCTGCTAATCAGTTGGGAGGCGGGTGTGTGTGCTCAGGCCCCCATCTTCCCAGCATGAATTACTACCGTTTCTTTGACTAATTCTTTCCCTGAGTTTTCTCTATTTCCTCCATTGAGAATTCTTAATACAGATATTGCATCTCCTGGAGCTGTAGTGTTTTTTTTTTGTTTTTTTGTTTTTTTATTGCTCTAAGTTTTGAATATGTCCTTAGTTTTATCTTCCAGGCTACTGATTAAAGTCTTTAGCTACGTGTGTTTCATTATTCAGAACTTCTATTAAGTTTTTCTCATTTTGGCAATTATATATTTATTTTTCAAAACCTCTTTTATGTTCTTCTCTGTTCTTTTTTTTCATAGCAGCCAGTGTTTGCTTTATAGAGGTACTGTTCTTTCAGATCACTTTGAGGCTATTAATTCAATCTTTTCAAAAATGTTCTCGTCTTTCCTGCATGATATTTTTTTTTTTTTTACTGTGGAATCAGTTATATTGTTTGTTTATCTTTACATTTCTATTTCAAGCTGTGGTTCTTTTCTCAAACATGGCTGTCCATTCCTATTTACGAAAGGGCTGAGTTGACTAGTACAGGTAGCTGACATGTATTTCTTTAGCAACAGTAAACTGTAATTGCTTCTTCTTGTATGAGTAGGTCTTTTGGGGGATGCCAGAGGCAGGTTAAGTAAAAAGCTCTGTGGGTAAATGCACATACATTTCTTTACAAGCACATCGGGCACTGGGTAGGCAGCCAAGCTGGGGATCTGTGCAATCACTCACATTAGAAATCTGTCTGTTCATCAGAGTGTTACTTTATTTTTATCTGATGTAGGTAGCCATTTATGGAATCCTCACATTTATATTGAAAATAAAAACAGCTGAGGTTATTTTTGGTAGTTATGTAAAGTAGCACCATATAAATAACTTTCAAATTCAATTCAAAGCTTATTTTAAATCTTTTAATATATTTAGACTATAAGAGGATTTTTAAGTATAGTTATGGATGACAACCATTGCCTTCCTTTTTTAAAAAGAAATTTTAAAAAATCAGAGTATATGGTTAGTTGTATTTTTTCCAATGGAGGGGAGGGCACAGAAAGATGATGTTTGAGCCATGGTAGGTCATCTAGGTATAGACGTGCATAAGCTTTGTTCTGTCATTAGATATTTATGAAATTAATTTCACTTTTACAATTCTTTTCCATATTTGAGTGGGCTCTCCTCTTTTTATTTTATTTTATTCTGTTTTATCATTATTATTATTATTGAGACAGGGTCTCGTTCTATCTCCCTGGCTAGAGTACAGTGGTATCATCACAGCTCAATGCAACCTCAAACTCCTGGGCTCAAGAGATCCTCCTGCCTCAGCCTTTGGAGTAACTGGAGCCACAAGCATGCACCACCATACCTGACTAATTTTTCTTTTTCTTTCTTTCTTTATTTTGCAGGGGTGGAGGAGGGGGTTGTGGAGACAGGGGTCTCGTTCTTGCTCAGGCTGGTCTCAAACTCCTGGCCTCAAGCAATCCTCCTGCCTTGGCCTCCCAGAATGCTAGGATCATAGGTGTGAGCCACTGTGCCGGTCGGGGCTCTCCTCTTTATGGCAAGTCTTTCCCTAAGAGCACCATATGTAAGTTAAGACAGTACATATCTTTACATTTTATAAAAGGCTTTGGCCTTACTTCATTGCAAGTTAAATTTTGTATACCACTGCCACATTTGATACATGTTGATTCACATTCCTGCTGATGTGTTTTGGTGAGGAGGAGCCTAATGGCAGATGCCGAAGTTGGCAAGACGGAGGCAACTCAAGGAGACAGACATGTTTCTCCTATCTCGGCACTTTCACATGCCCTGTGCTTTCTGGTTCTGAACAAGATGTGAAGGGACTCAGGGTCACGGCTCTTCACCGTCTCCTTTCCCACCTTCTTTTTGTTTTGTACCCACAGGGGAAATATTTCTCAACTCTGTAACCTCCTGAAAATGACAGCAGGTTTAGGATTGCCTGTCTGCCAGGGGACTCCCTTGAGAACCTGTGGCAAGTTTTCCCCTGTCTTTTCAAAGTCCACAATCATTCTAAGATTGAATCACTCTAGAGGCACCAAAGTCAAACTTACTGCAACTCAGCTGTTACTAGATGTTCATAGAATAAGAGAGAAAACCAGGAAAATTAAAAGCTAATATATTAATGTGAGCAAACAGACTCACCTTAATAGGAAAAGTTATAGCTCCAGTTATATCATCACCGAAACTCGTAAAACATAAATAAATAAATGCACTAAGTCTTCTTGCATGGATCAAGGTAGGAGATCATCTATCTTTGCTTCCTGTTTCTCATTCATGATCAGGGTAATATCATCATCATCATCATCAGTTTTGAATTATCTGAATAGCCGACCGAAAGAGACCTCGGGGAGCATTTACATATCCAATTACAACAGGATGATTCTTCATACCGTGAAAACTGCCTTGCACGTGACAATGCCTGACCTAGCTGAAAGTTCTTAGTAATAAAGCTCTACACTGGCATAGTGCTCCTGATGTTTCAAAAGATTTTCATATCTATTTGCTTAATTTGAGTCTCAACGCCACCCAGTTTGATACGTAGGTCTAAATACCATCTCCCTTTTATAAATGAGGACTCTGAAGTAAGTCAACCAGTTAGTCCTAGAACTTAGACTGCATCCTAGCAGTCTAGGTTCAGTGAGATAACACGGTCTATTTTTCCAAGGTTTGCGGAGGCTGCTATCTTTGGATTGCGGTGAAAAGCATCTCAAAGTCTGGAGTTTACTTCTGAGAAGGGGGGATATGTTGTTTTTTGTCATTTCTGCTCTGAGGTCTCTAAGAAGCCTCGGTGGTGAGGGATGGGAAGGCCCAGGACACCTGGGGAGGCTTAAGTTCACTGACATTGATTCCTAGTTGTTACCTTGGAAACAAGCTGGCTTCAGGAGCAAGCTTGGTCCTCTGCTGAGTTTTCCCTCAGAGACAGTATATTTGGTAATTCGTACCTCATGAACTCTTTCTTTTCCTGGCAGGTACGTGGTTAAAAACATTTTTTAGAATGATCATTGTGGTCATCTCCCCAATATCTATTACACCTTCTCTTACTAACTACCAAATTTTCAGTCAGCTATCCACACCTTCCCCAGGAAGCCACATAATTTGGGGAGTCCTGATTTGCATTTTTGTTGTCTTGGCATAATTATTAATAGCATTCTTTGTCGCTGTCAAAAGTATCTTGGTGTGGATAAATTAGTCACCCTAATTTGTGGGGAGGTTAACTCGACTCCTCAATGTAGGGGTGGGGCATTTCACACCATTCAAGTCTTACTTGGCGAGTTCCGTGAAATCTCATACCCTGTCAAACACGTTGTTTCTGGGATGAGCATGGGTGCAAATGCAGACCAATGAAATAGGAGGAAATGTTTGCTGCAGGTCACAAGAAAGTAGATGCCTTGCTTTTCTTAGATAGCTTTGGATTAATCCTTTGTAAACTGGCAAAAAAACCACACAACAACAACAACAACAACAACAACAAAAACCCAAAAAAACCCCATGTAGTGCTGGGATTTTCTGGCAACTCTTTGGTATCTAAAAGTGGGATCCGAGTGGCAGACGAAGCCAGCACAGTGGCAGGCAGCATTCATCAGGATAGGCTAGGTTATGCTGAGGTAACAAACAACCTCAAAATCTTTCTCGCTTAGCCAGACAAAGTTTATTTTTCATCCTAGCTCCCCAGTGAATGTTACCAGAGGCCTTTGTTCCATGAAGCCGCTCAGGGACTTGGACTTACTGAGGTTCCACCGTCTTCTGATGCTGCCGTCGTAGGTTTCAGGCTGCACGGAGGCAGAGGAAGGGAGCCTTGCTGTAGCGCTTTGGCCCCAAAGTGAAGAAGCCCATTGTCTAAAGCAGTGCTGGCTGATGGAAATTAATGCAAACCAGATATGTAATTATTTTTACTGACTTTATTATTATAATCGTTATTACCAAATATGCAGGCAGTGCTTATTTGCTAAGATTTCTTGTTGTTTTTCTGTTTTAAATTAGAGCATAATTTTCATATAGTAAAATTTATCCTTTTTAGTGTATAGTTTATAGATTTTGTCAAACACATTTGGTCATGTAACTACCACTGCAGTCAAAACTTAGAACTGTTGCATCACCTCCCAAAGCCACCCTGACCACTCTGATCTGTTTTCTGACCCTACAGTTTTATCTTTTAAGGATGTCACATAAATGGAATCATAGAATATGTAGTTTTTTGAGTCTGGCTTCTTTCATTTAGCATAATGCATTTGAGATTCATCCATGCTGTGATGTATATCAATAGTTTGTTCCTTTTTTTTTGCTAAATGGTATTCTGTGGTATGCATATATCACAGTTTGTTTATTCATTTCCCAGTTGAGGGACATTTGGGTTGTTTCTAGTTTTTGATGACTAACACAGCCATATAGTCATGTACAGGTTTTTGTATAAACATAGGCTTTCATTTCTCTTGGGTAACTATTTAGGAGTGGAATAACTAAGTCATATGGTAAGGTCATGTTTAAATTGCCAAACTGTTTTCCAAAATGACTGAATCATTTTGCATTAACATCAGAAGTATATATGAGAGTTCCAGTAGCTCCACATCCTTGCCAGTGCTTGACTTTGTCAGTTTGGTTTTTTTTAAACCATTCTCATAGGTGTGAGTGGACATATGTTAACGTAATTTTCTAGTAGCCATTTTTTATTTTAAGAAGCAAAAAGAAACAGGTAAAGTTAATTTTAATAATATATTTTATTTAACACAATACATGTAAAGTATTATTTCAACATGCAATCAGTATACAAAATTAATGAAATATTTTACATTTCTTTTGGTACCAAGTCTTTGAAATCTGGTGTATATTTTATACTTGCAGTGCATCTTAGTTTGGACTAACCACTTTTCCAGAATTCAGTAGCCACATGTAGATAGTGCAGGTCTAGATTTGGTCACATAGCCCCGCCTAATTGTGAGTGGGCTGGCAAGACGTGGCATCTTACGTATCCAGGAAGTGTCGGTACGCAGTAGTAACGTCCATCATAAGGCAGAGTGAGGAGAAAGGAAGAATTCATGTCCTTTATGGTTATCATTAAACTACTCTAAATTGAACCAAATCCGAAAGTCTGTAAAGATAAACCTTGGTTTCTGGTTATGACAGACAGTAAATGCTATGTATAATTTAAGTCAATTTGAATTGGCTTATTCTGTTAGTATTTGAAAATCTCTCCAACATAATTTTTCATTGCATAAGTAAACGTGTTCAATTATAGAAGAATGATAAAGTCCAGATAAGCTGAATATTATGCTGTATATCCTTTGAGATATGTATATGGTATGCGGAAGTACAAGTGTATAAGTGAAAACATGGGAACTGCTATGGACTGAATTATGTTCTCCTCGAATTTATATGTTGAAGACTTGACCCTAAATACGACTGTATTTGGAGATAGGGCTTTTAGGGGATATTTAGGTTAGATGAGGTTATAAGGGTAAAGCCCTAATTCACTGGGACTGTAGCCTTGTAAGAGGCAGCAGAGAGATTTCTGTCTCTTTCCTCACCTACCCGCTTTGCCATGCGGGGACTCAATAAAAAGGTGGCTGTCTATGACCTAGAAAGCAAGCCTCACCAGAAACTGCGTTGGCCAGCACTTTGATCTTGGACTTCCCAAACTCCAGAACTGTGAGAAATAAATTTCTGTTGTTTAAGCCACCATAGTATTTTGTTATTATAGTCTAAACTGACTAATACAGGAACATTCTCTATATTATTATTTTTATCACCTACTTTTTTCACTTGACAATATTTGAAAAACATATTTCCATGTCAATAAACAGATTTTTAAAGTATTATTTTTAATCACTGTATAATATTCCATTTTATGGAGGCCTCTCAGTTTACTCAACACATTCTATATTATAGGTTATCCAGACCATTTCATTGTATCAATTGAGGCCGGGGCAGAGGTGGCATCTGTTTTGGAGTACCTTCTTATCTGAAGCAAAAGCAAAGAGTATTTGGAAATTCTGTTTCATTTCTTACTTCTTTTTACAAATGGCCTCTTAGTTCTTTCAGTAGAAACAGATACAAATGGGAATATACAGTTTACCATGGTGACTGGGTGAATAGTAAAATTTAAAAAATCAGCTTCATACAAAGTTGTCAGTACTTTTTTCCTCATTTCCATGACTATCTTGTACTTATTACCAGTAATGAGTAGGTAGGTAGGTTCTCCAAGGCGTTCTAGGTGCAACTAGAAGATAATTAGTGATACAGAGAACAGTAAGTAAAATTTAAAACATCTGGAGGTAAGCATGTCATAGTATAGTGCCAGATGAGTCAGGTCCAGTCTTGAGGGACTTTTATTTGAAAACAAAAGCTAGTGTAATCTGCATAAGAAAGAAGGTGATTAAGTGTGCTGAGATTATCTGCTTTTCCTTTATTGGCTGCTGTGGCTATTTGGCATATTCAGTGACCTCTGATGCTTGGCTTTCTGCTGTGTGGCCATGGTAGGCACTGGGGTGACATTAAAAATATCTGACAAATGGTGAGGCAGAGGCACCAAGCACTGAGAAAAGGCCCCAGCCTGAGACAAAGGCTATGACTGAACAAGTGTGTAAGGTTGGGGTGGCCACACCAAGTGGGGAAAATCAAACGAACAAACTAACAAACACATAAAAAACTTGGGGCTTTTGTTTATTTTATTCTAGGAAAAAAATTCTAGATATAAAGCCATTTTTCCTTGGTTTTAATCTCTCATGTGCTTCCAGTGACACTGCTAAGGAAACTATTATTTCCCACAAAATTAGCAAATAGCTACTCCCTTTCAATAAAGCATTATCCACATTCCAAGAATAGGATTAATATCCTGAATACACGAATAACCCTTACAATTCACATAGAAATAAATAAACCCACTGAAAAATATAAATAGGCCATTCACACACACAAACACACAAAGACCTATGATAAATATAAGAGACAGTGTTTCACCTCACTAATAAAGAAACTAATGCAAATTTAAAAAATACCCGTATTCCATTTGGCTATATCTGTTAAGCGGATAACTTACACCAGATATTTTTGTCTTATTTAGTGCAAACAAAAGTCCTCTGAGGCGAGCACTATTATAACGTCCATTTTATAGACAGGGAATCTGAGGCTTAGTGAGATTAATACGCCTAAAGACACAGCTAATAAGTGGTTTTAAGAATAGTGCTAAATTATCTTTGGATATTTGCAAATATTAAATAACACATACACAACAATGAAAAATATGCATGTTTTGACTTGGCAATTTCACCTACAATGTTTTTCCAGGAAATAATAGGGTAAGTACACAAAAGGCTTTTTTCTTTTCTTTTGAGACAGAGTTTCACTCTCTTGCCTGGGGCGACTGCCGTGGTGTCACCCTAGGTCACAGCAACCTCAAATTCCTGGGCTGGAGCAATCCTACTGTCTCAGCCTCCCGAGTAGCTGGGACTACAGGCATGAGCCACCATGCCCGGCTAATTTTTTTTATATATATATTTTAGCTGTCCAATTAATTTCTTTTTATTTTTGGTAGAGATGGGGTCTCGCTCTTGCTCAGGCTGGTTTCGAACTCCTGAGCTCAAACAGTCTGCCCGCCTCGGCCTCCCAGAGTGCTAGGATTACAGGCGTGAGCCACCGCGCCCGGCCCACAAAAGGCTTTTATAAGGACATTTAGCGCTATATTATTTATAATAGCAAAAAATTGGAAACAAATGTTCTTCAAAAGGGGATTGGCGAAATATGTAAAGACATATCCCTTACAATGTAAACCCAAGCAGCTCTTAAAAAGGATGAGGTGGATCAATATGATTTGGTTTAGAAACGTGTGACCTCACTATAGTATAGTGCTCAGTGGGAGAAAAAAGACAGGTTATAAAATAACATGTAAATTATAATCATATTTTTGTAACAAGAATTATCTTTAGTTAACAGAGAAAAATGTCAGAATACATAGGCCATGGTTGTCTTTGTGGAGGGGTTAGATTATAGCAGAGCCTACCAGTTTATACTTCTGTATTATTTTAATATTCTGTTTTGGAATAATTATTTGAAGCAGAAAAAAAAGCAACAAACATTCTCATATGCTAAAACTGAGAAGGCAGAACAAATGCACTAACACAACAAGAATACTCCCAGGGCAGATGAAAGCGGATCAGAGAAGGCACACACAGAAGATAGAAGACTCCCATGCAGAGCAGGCTGTACAAGAGGAAGACAGTGAGAAGCAGAGGATGGGAGATGGGAAGAAGAAAGGCAAAGGAGAGTACGTGGAAGAGCAGGAATGCCAGTAAAGGCAGACTGGAGAAACAGCAAGGCAGCTGTAACGAAGGCCAGCAAAGCCCTCGTGGTAGCAGGGGAGGTTCATTTGGAGCTTTGCTGATAGTGTAACTAAGAACAGCTGAGATAGTCACAAGCACGGGCTCTGGGGTACAGCAGTGCAGTCAGAGCTCACGAAGTACATACATGTCCCCGTATGTGTCCCATCTTCCCTTGCAATAGATGGGGGCCATGTGACTAATTCTTGTCTTTGGCCTGTGAGAGGAAGGGTTGAGGCCCTTACGGGTCGCAATCTCTCCTTTATCACCCCTATGCAAAAGTCATTTCTGTCATGTGTTCCACCATGACCTGGCTGCAAGGAGTCACCAGTGCCCGGGGCCAGGATGTGCCAGAGAAGTAAGCTTTCATTGTATTAAGAGATCATGATTTGGAGGTTTGCCTGCTATGGTAGCTAGAGTCGCTTGCTCTAATGTGCTCTGTCATGTATTCGCTATCTGACTTTGGAAAGATTCCTTAACTCTCCAAATGTCAGTTATTTCACTTGTCACTGGACTTTCACTTGTCAATCTCACAGGGTTATTGGAAGATCATATGGGAAAGTGTACAGTGTTAGGTACAAAGTATTCAATATGTGATAGCTATTGTCATTGTTATTATTATCATTTACAGCAGGAGTTAATAAATAAATTTCCCCAAATGGGTAGCAACAAAGCCAGGGAAATGTGAAGAGATGATAGCAGGGTCCATCCAAGGAGATATTGTGGGACACATTAACAAAGGTGTGGAATCCAGACACGTAAATAAAGACAATTGAAGATGTAAACCTAAACATCTCTGGCTGGCAAATTGCCAACTTCCTAAGAAGCACTCATTTGTAGAGGTTAACTTATAGGGATAAGCTACTTACGATAAGTTGCATATCCATAAAAATGATTACTAAATTTTCCTCATAATGGAAATGTTATGCTAACATAATTTCTTTTTCCAACATTTCAGTTTAAGTGGCCATAGAAGGCGTTAGATATGCCTAATATCATGGAAATATTTGTTGACCCTTTTAACCATTTGGTCATCCAAGCGATAGTGGAGCAGGGACCCTAGAGGTACCTGCTGGTTTAATTAGGGTGGAAAGGAGATGATATGAGCAGGCCAGGGACTGCCTCCGTAGTGGGCTGGTGGTGGAGCGGGGATGTGATATATAAATCCGATAAAGGCAGCATATGATGAATTCAGGGTAACTCGGTAGTGTTGTTCTGTCTTCTTTCTTGTCTTCATTTATTTCCTTTCCTTTTGAAAAAGTAGCACATTTGCAATTAGCAAGTGTAACATATGTCTTGAGACCCCTTTGAGTGCCATAATTGTATAATTTCTAAATAAAATCAAATTGTGGATTTTCGAGAGACTAAATTGTCTAAATTACCGCCAGTCAGTAGCGGCTACAAAATTTCTATATAGGAGGGGGGTTAAGGGTGGCATTCTGGCTTTCGGACTGTGTTGGAAGCTGAGTTTGCGTAGCACCTTGCAACGACTGAGATGTCCACTTTCTAAATAAAAAAGGGGAGGCTCTTTCATGGGAAGGGGTTAAGGCCCCCAACTCCACTTAGTAGGGCTGCTGAGCTCAGGGACTCAATATTTGGCTCACTCAGTCTTTCAACAAATGTTTAACGAGCACCTACGATGTGCTTCAGATACAAAGACGATAAAATCTCTGTCCCTAGGGCGACTACAGCCCAGGAGCGAGACCGAGGGCGACTTGCGCAACCCCTGAGTCCTCCAGTACTCAAGAATCCAGAGGCAGGTTGTTAGAAATTCCGTCTTTGCTCTGGCTGAATACTAACAGTCGCAGGAACCTGCCGGTTACAACTTATTCAGTCTTTCTGAAAAGCGAATCGTTCCAAGCGGCGTCAGTGCGCATTAGACCACGGCCCGCTTTGTGGCGCTCGCGTAGACGGGAACAAGCGGGACCCGCGCCTACCCCGCTCTTCACGCCTCCGCAAACTCCCTCCGCAGTCTCGCCCATCCCGGCTCAATGAGGCCAATCAGAGCCCAGTCGGCATCTCTCTGAGGCAGCCACGCCTTTCTCACAAAATGATTAAACCTGGACCAGCTATTTTCATTCGGTTCTATAAAAGCAGCCGCCGCCAGTCAGTGCTGGCGGGAATCAGGGCCTCAAGCGCGCGCCTCGCTCGGCCTCGCGCTGCCGTCTCCTTCCTCAGCGTCGGCGTTTGGGGGCGCAGCTGGCCCGCCCCGCCGTGCTCGTCCAGTCACGGCGTCTTGCAGGAGAGAAAGGTGGGGTCGCGGTGAGAGGGTCCCCTCGGACGTCCTCGCCAGGACCCTCCCAAGCTGATGGTAAAACCCGGGGGGCGACGACCCGCGTTCCCGAGTGAGGGAAAAGGATCGGGTCCGCCCACGCACCCAGTCCAGCGGCAGCGCCGGGCCTTCCACGTGGGCGCGCGTCCCCCGGAATCGGTCCCTCCCCGACTGAGGCGTGCGGGACCCGCCAGCGCCCTCAGCTGTGCCTGAGCGAGGACCACGCACCCCGTCTCCACCCCCGCCCCGGGTGCGACCGCTTTTGATCCCGCCCCAGACAAAGCCAATCCGAACTCCAGGGGATGAATAGGGGATCAGGTTGCTCTCTCGGCCTCCCCTCACCCCCACCTCCTCGCCTCCCCCCCTTCCCCACGTGACTCTCCGGAATCTCTGCCAAAGCTCGGAGTCCCTGGGTCCCTTTTCACAACGAGCAAAGGAGAGGAGGTGAGGGGGGCGGAGCCAGGCGGAGCGTGTGTCCTTTAAACGCCGGGTCCAGACCCGGCCTTCTATTGGGCGTTTCCGGGCTCTCTCGCCCGGGTATCCTCCAGTGCGGGGTCTTTTCCAGCCTCTCCAGCTCTTTCCTCCGTGCATTTGGAATCGTGGCTCCTCCCCCACGCCCGTAAGCACACCTCCGCGCTGCAGACCAGCTCCGCGGTGTTCTGTGAGGAGCCGCGCCCCGCAGCCCTCCTCTCCCTGGCGAGGGGCGGGGGCGAGAAAGTAGCAGCGGCAGCGCCCCCGCGCACCCCGCCTCTCCTCGCCAGCTCGAGAACAGTCTGCCGCAGGGAGCGCAGCCCGAGGCGGCGCGGGGCGGCTGCAGCGCCCGCGAGTCCCGGCAGCTGCCGGCGGCGCTGCACAAAGTTTCCGGCGAGCCGGGTGGCCTGACAGAGCAGTGGGTGTGGGAGGGTCTTTCCGGGCTCCGGGCGACCCGCTCTGCCAACGCGGGACCGACGTCTGGTGGGTGCCAAACGAACTTTAAAAAGCTGCTTTGGACCAACCTGCGACAGGATCTGCACTGTCGGGACCGGGGAGCGGAAGGGTCCAGCCTGAGGAAAATGCCGGGAGATCCGATCAGCCGGTGACCGGCGACTTTCCGGAGAGACTTTGCCGCGGAGAACCGCGCTCTGCTTCGTTGTCGCGGAGGTCAGCGCGCTTTGCCCGAGAGCTCGGCGCGCTGGTCGCCCGGGCAGGGAGGGCACTGGACCCCCGCCCGCTCCGGCGCCTTCGGGCCGATGTGAGAGTCGCTCTCGGCCTGGCCCGTCCATGTCCTTTCCCCGGAGGTAACCGGCCGCTGTCCCCACCACCTGTGCGCCCGGGTTCGGGGTGCCGAAGCAGCGATGGGTGTCCTCAAAGTGTGGCTCGGGGTGGCCCTAGCGTTGGCGGAATTTGCAGTGTTGCCTCAGCGCTCGGAAGGTGAGAGGACGGTGCCTTTTGTGTGTGTGTGTGTGTGTGTGTGTGTGAGATCATGCGGTTTAAAAAGCTAAGCGGGTTTTACGGTATTGTGGGTCGGTGGAAGTTTTTTGGGGGGGTCGAAGTGGAACTGGAGTAGGCTTTTTCTGGGCGGGTTCCTGCTCCTCCGGATTGTTTTGCATTCCGGTGAGAACGCCCGCCACGGCCTCCCTCCCTGTTCGAAGTGCGCTTGGGTGGGTGGGGGGTCGACTGAGGCGGCGTCTCTGAAATTAGATTTTCTTTCTTTCCACTACGCCCTGCCCCCAAAGGGGGAGCAGCCACCGGAGCTAGGTGAGGAGCGAGCGATTGCTCTCACCTGTGTAAAAATACCTCAGTTCCTTTGAAATATAACATCCACCTTAAAGCCCCGTCGCTCTCCCGCCTCCTCGACCCAATTCGTCTCCCCCTCAAGTCCGGGTAAGATTTTGTAACTAGCAGGTTGGAGCGTGTTCTGGACGTAGGCAGTTCACTTGCGCTGAGAGAAATCTCCTCAGCGTGGAGCGGCACAGCCTGGCTGCTTCCCCGGGAAAAAAGCGGTTAGTAAGAGTTGGGTTCATTCTTCTCCGCCCTGCGCCTCCCGGTTTTCCTCCAGGGCTCCGACCTGTGTGCAAAACCCCAGGGCCGGGGGGAGAGAAGGAGGCTGTGAGAGTAGCTGTCGCCGTGGAGTCGAGAGCAGTGTGGGTTCACGGTAAAGGAATCTGAGTGAGTCGAGTCTGGGGGTCACGGGAGGCCGGCGCGAGGCGCTCCGACTCCCACCTGCTCCGCGCAGCCGGGAACGGCGCCCAGCTGGTGCTGGAGGAGGGGAAGGGAGCCAGCGGGCTGGGAGGGAGACGGCTTAATCCACCGCGCCGGTTCGCGGCTTCTCCGCCCGGCTCCATTCATTGTTCATCCGGTTGCGGGAAGGAGAGTTCACCTGCCCAGCCGCAAACCAGAGCCGCGGCGGCGGGCGCGGGGCGGGCAGCTCCCGGTGCGGAGCCGGGCGCCGGACGGGGGGCGGCGGGAGGCCGGGGGAGGACAAAGCCCTGCCTCGGGTCGGTCTCCAGTCGCCAGAGCAGCTGCCTCTTCTTTGGTGGCTTCCCAAGAGAGAGTGGCATGGCCTTGGAAATCCACGCCCTGCAGTGGAGACTTTCCCGCGGGTAGGGGTGCTGCTTTCTGCACATTCCCGGGAAGTGTGTCAAGTGTATCATCCCCGGGAAAAGCACCTCTGGGACCTGTGCAGCGTTCTTCGAACAGTGCATATTCTGTGGAACTACATCTTTATATTAGTAGTATATGTGCGTGTGCGCGCATACTTAAGAAAACCCCTGCTTGTGGGGCTTAATCACAATAAACCATGTGAGAGAGTCCAGGCCACCCAAGCCTGAACTTGGTACTTAGGAAAATTAGTTTCACTCAGTGGTAGTTTCTTAATTAGAATCATATCCCAGCAACGCAAGAAACGTGCTCTCAATCCCGGATAGCTCACCAGGGGGCAGTTGGAATGATGCAGTTTCTCAGCACCAAATTTCTTGAAATGATAAAAGGCATTATTAGTATTAAGAGCCTACAGGGTGCGCTTTTTGGAAGATTGGGCGCAATACAGTGGGCAGAGTTTAAGAACTGCCAGAGTCTTTTGATTGGGGGTGAGGATGAGCAATGCAGACAGTATTCCTCCAAAGAGTCTTAAGAAACTTTGCTTTTTCTTGTTTCACCCCACCTTTAGAGCATTCTATAGTTATTTCACAAATTGGATTGATAAATTGATGTCTAAGAGTTTCCACTCAAGTCATAGTGATGCTTATCTACTAATGAATGAATGAGTCACCATGGACATTTATTGAACACATAATTACGTGCACTATGCTAAGCACCATATATACTTTGTCTCATTTAATTTAATTAAGTGATATCACTCCCACAGACAAAATATCAGTTGTCATCTGATGAGGCGTTGGTTCTGTCAAGGTTTTCTTTTTCTTTTAAAAATAAGAACATTGCAGTTAAGGGTGGAAATCGTAAGGATCTTAGAGATTGCGTCAAATATTTATCATTAGCCTAGGGAATAATTTTTAAAAATGAAAGAAACATGCGCATGTGTGCTTCTCTTGGTGGTATGTACTCTGTGACACCTTTTCTGGGAAGCTCGTGGCAGAATTTGTTGTTTTCTTTGCAGTGCTCAGAGAACGTGTCCTACGTGCTTCCAGTACACCAGTTAATGCCTTCCACAACTATGGTTGATATAGGCGTGGTCGTCCTCACTTAGCTGGTTAGGATGCCGCCAAGTAATTCTCATAGCTCTAGTTCAGCTCCTAATACACAGTAAGTGCTCAGGAAAATTGGTCAGATGAAAAAGTATTGCCAAATTACATTCTCTTGAATTAAGTTTAACTGGTAGACTGGCCTCTATGAGTAGCTGACTGACCTTGAATGAACCACCTAACTTCTTTGGGCTGTAGTTCTGTTGTTTACTAAATAAGGAAGCTGGCTAGATGATAGTTCTAAAATGTTTTTGCTAATCATCAAGCATAGAAAAAAAGAGATCAACATTTGCTATTGGTTGCAACTTTCTGGTTCTAAATTTTAATTATCAAAAGAAAAATACATTTTTGCTAGCAAATCATTGGTGGTGTTATTTTACATTGCCTTATATTGCCAAACTGGTAAACTACTATGATTTAAGAACTTAATAAAATCAAGAAGTCACAGAAAAACTTCTTACATGACTGCTTTCTGAATCAGAGAACCTCGGCCATGGCATTTTCTGGAGAAACTCATTTTGAGTTGGGTCGACATGTGGAAATCCAGTGAACTTACACTTGATTGAGCAGTTGCCTTGGGGATAGGGAAGGGTTGTTGAATAGGAGATTCAGAAAACTGAGCTCTAGTCTGGGTCCCATCACTGCCCATGTGATTTTAGCCAATCCCACACTCTCCCAGACTTTTCCTATAAATGCCATTGACGGATTACATTGAAAGGATCACTTGATAGACAGTGTGTTTTATTTATGTGGGTTAGCATATTTGGTTCCACTCTTTCCTGGAGAGTCCCTTTGGTGAGGAACTCAATGCTTAAAACTCAGTGTTTGGGAAGACAAGACATTGGCTAGGAGAATAGCCTATCTCTCCATTCATTCTATAAACATTTATTGAGAGCTTATGTGTCAGGTTATATTTGGTTAGGGGTGTACAGACATCAAAAACAGAAACAAAATCAAACCCCTGTATTCCTTGCCCTCAAGGAGTTTGCGTACACAGAAATCTTTAGTATCAGTGGAGTAGCACTAGGGCATTTGGTCTTTGCTGGGTTTCCCAATATTGAAATGTTGGGTACTGATTGCAACTTTGCATCTTTTAGCTTTGGCAGCTCCTGCTAGTGGAAATAAAGAGGTGATATACAGTCCTAGACTCTTCTATCATATTGCCATTCCCTTCTGAGGATTGGGTTCTGGGTGTTACTCTCTCCATATAGTGTATGTTGTCTAGGGAGGACACAGCCATACACATTCACTGTCATGGACTTGGGTGGCAATATCACTCGACTGTACTTAGACACAAGTAGTCATAAAACAGTCTCCACCACATGGCTCAGAAGAGGGGAGGGGACTGCCACATGGCAGAGTTGGAGCCTCATGCCAAATCTCACAATAGTTCCAAAACAGTTGGCCCATTTTAATTTTAACTACTTTATTAATTGATCTGAATCCTAATTGACAATAATCAGGACATGAGCTGTCCTGTCAGTTCAGAAAATGATTCTAGTTTAACTATTCCATAGTGCATACAGCCATATGCTGAATTATAACACAACATAAAGCCTGAACATTTAAATGCCAACTTGTGGCTGCTTGTTCCTATTGAGTCATGTTTTTGCAATACCATGCTTTCCAAATCTTTTCGTATCTTGCGGGTTATATCTACCACTATTTCTTTGAACTGATGGGCCTGACATTTTGTGGCTCTGGGATTTAAC